>VXCM01000689.1:87383-230938 GCA_014773175.1 Lucifuga dentata
CACCCACCACCACCACCACCACCACCACCCTCCCAT
The DNA here is from genome assembly GCA_014773175.1 of Lucifuga dentata. Classification (NCBI taxonomy): domain Eukaryota; kingdom Metazoa; phylum Chordata; class Actinopteri; order Ophidiiformes; family Bythitidae; genus Lucifuga; species Lucifuga dentata. Next base: position 87,420 of record VXCM01000689.1, read on the forward strand.
GCAAATAGCTGTGCAGAGGCCTTCCTCCACTCTTCATCCCTTCTCAGTTATGGAACAAATCCTTTGCTTAAGTAGAGGTAGTGAAACCAAAATGGAAAAATACTTTTTAAAATTAAAAGTCCTGCATTAAAAGTTATAGTGAAAGTAAAGAAGTATTAGCATCAAAATACTAATTGCAACAAATCAAAAATCTCAAAATTGTGAATTTTTCCATCCCCAAAATTGGAGATGTGAGGTTTTCCATCCAAAAATGAAGATAAAGTTTTGGTGATTTTCAGGTCAGTTGAAAGATGATCTAGAACTCTAGAAGAGTTTTAGATCTAAAACTTCAGATGTCAAAATTTGCGTTGTGCCATTGAGCTAAAACAACATTTAATATTTAATTTGAAGTCTTGGTCAGCAAACAAACCACAGCTGTCAGATAAAAGCAGTGGAGTTAAAAAGTACATTATTTCCCTCTGTGTCTGAGTAGATATAGAAGGTAGCACAAAATGAAAATACTCAAGTAAAATGCAAGTACCTCGAAATTGTACTTCTCCTGCTTCTCTTCATCCTCTTCCTCCTCCCTCAGCCCCTCAGCTACGCAGAGAACAGCTTGGGTGTGCATTGACTCCCAAACTCCCCTCCCTAGTGTACATACACACAAAAACACACCAGACAGAAACACACACGCATTCACTCACGCATCCCTTTATTGTTTTCCCAGAGAATGTGTTTCATGGCATTGCAGGCTTTTGATCAGAGCTGAGGAGAGGACGTTATGGTGGGTTTACATCTCACCGATGCAATCAATTGCATTGATGCAATGCTTATTCTTTTGCTTAGCCAGCTATGACCCAGCCATATTGATAGCCACGGTCTAACAACCCTATTAAGATGCCGGTCAGAAATGACGTCAAGACCTGACTACTGATGGCAAGTGTGTGCATGCTGTCTGTTTATTACAGTACACAGCAGATATCTATTACCATAATGTCTGTAATCCCTGTGACTCAGGTGCCCTCACACAGTCCAGACGCCTCCCGTGGGGTGAGCCAGACACATAAACACTCTCAGCTGTGAGATTAGCTGTATGAACACGGCAGTACCTATGAACGCACATGCCTTTACTGCACAACAACACGGTTTGCGGCAGCATCTAATATGATCCATTTTCTGGTTGAAACTCATAGTTGATTGTTTGAATAAGAGGAGAGCAGCGAGCCATTTTGTGAGTGTATGTGTTGCTTGTATATTTCTTAAAGCTGACATTTTACTCTGTGACAGATCAAGGGAGGTAGAGAGAAGAGAGAGATGTGCATGTGTGTGTGTGTGTGTGTGTGTGTGTGTGTGTGTGTGTNGTGTGTGCATGTGTGTGTGTGCTCAGGCAGACATCCACCCTGGGACTGTATGTCATCGATTGAGCTGCAGGAAGAGGCCTATTATCTCCAGCCATGGTTCAAGCGGGGAGTCAAGTGTGTCATATGTGTTGGCTCTAATTGGCAACCCACCCTGGTGGAGGCTGACTGGGGTGATGAGAGAGCNGTCATATGTGTTGGCTCTAATTGGCAACCCACCCTGGTGGAGGCTGACTGGGGTGATGAGAGAGCTACAGTAACCCACCCTCCTCCCTCTCTCTCAGCCTCACCCTCTCACCGTTTTCTTCCACCTTTGGAAATGTTGCAGTGAATCACCATTGTTGAGGACAAAGAAAGAAATTTTTAATCCATTTTAAGGCAAATATTGAATATTTGCTTCAGAGCAATTGTAGCATAAAAGATGAATATCTGTTGCATGTCGTGTGTTTGTTCAGGGTGTGTGATGCTGTAAAATTGTTGTCTTGCTATTTGTGTTGTTGTGATTAGCATACCGCTGTCATTGTGTGACCGTTGCACATTGTGAGTCAGTCTTTCTGTTTGGTATTTCCTATCTCCTCTCCTCTCCTCTCCTCTCCTCTCCTCTCCTCTCCACCAGAGCTTCCTCCTTAGATGATCTAACACTGCCCTCTGCAGGAATGTAAAATTATAGCGTTTGCTACGGGACAGAGACGTGCTGCCACCTAACAAAAGTCAAAACACAAAATGAGCCATGATTTAGTCAATAACTCATTCGCTGGCAGTAAAGTTTCTAGTTGTTTCAAATATGGACAGATAAAGTGGCAAAGAAACAATGAAAGATAGAAAGAGATAAGTGCAGTCTATCAGCCAAAAGTACAAATATAAAATAATGCATTGAGTCTTACCTGCCCTATGTTGATAGATATGAACTACTTAATCTTTTTCTCTGTTTTCATTTGTTCAGGCTGTTACTTGGTTACTTGGTTATGTTGCTCCTATACAATAGCATACAACATGTTATGTAAGTAAAGGATGATGGGATATGGCAAAAGTCTATTATAATAAACCTATTTTCTATAATTTAATACTCATTGTGGAGAGTAACTTGAAGCAAATTTGCAACTTTTTCCAGTTGCAACTTTGCAAATGTTTTGACAGTCCATCAAAGATTATGGTAGTTTCACTTCTATATTATGTATGCAGAAATCATATTAGTGCTTTGCAATGCACTTCAAAGGGCTTTTAGCTCTGCCTAATTAGCCCTTTGCTTACAGCATACAATACATAGTTGGCCTTGGGATTGACTTCCTGCCTAAGAGGAGGCAAGCAGCCAAAAGTAACCCTATAAATAATATGTCAAATTGGATTAGTTCTCCTGTTGTATGTTTTTCCAAATTTTAGGACATAATTAAAAGAGTAACAAATAACCCCAATGATATATAAACACAAAACACTGAATTGCTTGTTCACTGACAAAAGAGACAAAGGCTGAAGTAGCCTCTTTTTACATTTCATGAAATTATCCACTGAATGAGTTTAGTAAAGAGCTAAAGAGATGACAAGATCAGATGTGGACCAGATTAAATTTTGTGTACTGGGAAATCTGTTAGAGGAGTTTTCATTTCTAGGAAGGAAACAAAAGCATGAAGTGCTGTTAACGAAAACTTTAAAAAACTTTACACATTTTTATATTATGTATGAAGAGCAAGAGCATTCTTATTTAAAGTGTTGCTCTCAGCCTGGTGAGCCAGAAAGCTACCAGGAAAGCCCCACTTTCCTGTTCAGTGGGTCCCATGCAGAAAATGATCATGTGATGACCTGACTGCAGCTCACAGAGAAGACATGCCTTACTCCCTGTTACTGCCTCAGAGGGAACCTGCATGGGCAAGCATTTAATCTGATTTCATCATGTTCTGCTTAACCTGATATCACAGTACACAAATTCTCTTTTCGCACATGATATTCTTTCTCATGTATTTTGCTTTCATAACAGTAGCTATGTGTTGATGTGAGTTGTATGTAATATGTTTGAACATGTAATATTTGATATTTTCCGAACCTGTTGATCTTATTCCAAACTGAAAATAAGCTCTGAGATGGTTAACTACAGTGCTTTTGGCTGACAAACTGTTAAATTTCTTTTTAAAAAAAACTGCAGTTAAGAATTTTTTTTTATCCAGCAGCAAAGATACAGTAAATACACTCACTGCGATAAAGTCCCGAGGGAAATCATAAGAGATTTTTTTATTACAAAGGAAATACCTATAAATATCTTTATGTAATGCAAGTTTTTATAGGGTAAGTAAAAGATAATATTTCATATGCAAAAGAAGAATGACATATTAGGAAACACTGGGTTAATTCTTAATTTACAAAACTTAAATTTTCCCCATGTGAAATGGTCTTTTCATGCATTTTACCCTACCTTGGTAAACATTAACTCTTAATTGTGCTGCAATTATGCAGCTAAAATTTTTGTTGATATGAAGTCTTATTATTACTGCTACCAATAGTGGGCAGCAGAGTGCTGTCTCTGAATTGTTAGAAAGTATTTTGAGCAGGGTTTTAGTCATTTTCTAAAGCTTCAGCACCATTTTTTGGATCTGAGTTAATTAGACAAAAAAAAAAAAAAAAAAAAAAGTGCTTTTATGGTTTGTTAACAGAACAACATTTGCAGCACTTTTACGCTGCAGGTCTTCACTGTAAGAAACATCGATCTAGTAGCCGATGGGTGTGTTATATGAGAGGTTGTTGTATGATGCGCATGTGTGTATGTGTGTGGTGAGTGAAAAGTGACATGCGGGAAGCTGCTGCCAGCTGCCTCTGCCTGACATGACAGAGACAGGTGCTGTACATGCATCCCTTTATACCATAACTGCCCCTCCCTCCTTCTCTCACACACACACACAAACACACACATATAAACACACATCTGTGAACATACTGACAAATGGAATCATGCAGATGCCCACTCAGCGTACATTCAGCCTGCCTGCACGCTCACGTATTTCATCTTTGTAAAATCGGCTAGTTTGTGTACTGACCTATCTCACTCTCTTGTGCAACTGAAGGATCATAAGAAAAAAAATAAAAGTTTGGTTGGTGTAGCTGATCCCTTGTTTGTAACTGTGGTAATTAACATCCAATTTGGTAAATTATTGGTTCTTACTATGGACGTGAGTGTTCTGCTACTATCTTTGTGTCAGAGGACAGAGAAGCCAACATGGACCACTGTAAAGATCCATATCGACCTTTGACCTGAGAGCAAGTCTGCAATCCATATTCTCCCCATCGAATCATCCCATCGTACCTTCTGGCTGTTCCACATCTCCCCTGAGACCACGTAACCACAAAGTAAACCAACTTTCTTTGTCTTTTTCTCTTTAAGATGAACAACAATAACGTCTTGTTCAGAAAAGATGGTTGCCCAAAACATTTGTATTTGATTGGTCATGCCAGTGTTTCAGCATCACACACATAGGAATCTCTGCTTTGACATCACGTATAGAACACGTAAGGAGATCTTCATCTCCTGCTTTGACATGGTGTCCAAAATAGCAGGAGATCAAAGAGTGCTGGCTGAATGTTCAGTATGTGCGAGGGCACGACCAGAACACACTGGACAGGAAGGTTACATATGTGGCCCTACGGCATGAAGGCTTATCTGAACAAGAAGAAGATTCAAGAAGGAAACAAGTGATTAACTATTCTTAACCTTAAAGAGAAGAGTGAGAACAGTGCGGTCAAGTTTGGCCTGTACAGTACTTAAATCTCTTACTTCTAGCTAATGCCCTGTTTGCTGTTTTTTCTATTTGTCAGCAGTGCAGCTCAGAGGCTTATGAACAGATTGTCATGATTTTTCATGAACCATGAGCTGATTTTGGCAATTCACATCTGAAATTTACACAATTAGCTGATTTATGGATTTTAGTTTTAACTGAGTAAATAATGTAAATGTGTATTTGACTCCAAATCTTTAAATATGCTTTTGAGGCCGAGTATGCTATTTAATTTGAATGTAAATTAATAGAGAATATGTCTTTGGGTGTAATAACCATGTGGAGAATAGGTTAGTCAGGGCTTGGTATGAGTTTGAATGGTGCCACCATAGATTCATCAATTCTAATTTCAAAAATGCTGTCAAAATGGTGTCGAGCACTATTTGTTACCTATTCTGTACCTGAATAGTTGATCTCACCAGAATTTTGTGATTTTTTTAAAGCTAAGAAGATATTGTTATTTTCACTTTGAAGCATTACATGAATTTTAACTCAAGACTTTTCCTATTAAATAAAAAAAATGTGTTGGGTTCAGTATCAGTGATGATCTGGCCAGTTCTTTACCAAAGTCAAAGAACTGGTATGAAAATGGTATCAAACCTTTTGAATAATTCCCAACATGAATCAATGTGTTGCCAGAGGTTTGATGAAGATGCATATGCTGAATGGTACGCTATCAATGAACAGAACTGACAGTTTTACAGCTCCAAAATCCATGAGCAAAGAGTTTCTAAGGTGATTTAGGTGGGAAACAGATTTTCAGAGTTGTGTCTTACTACACACTAAATACTGGTGCTGGTCCTACAAATGAAGAGAGTTTCTGTCTACACCAACACCAGCTGCCCCGCTTCTCTCTCTCTCTCTCTCTCTCTCATATTGGACTGTGACTGACAGCACATGTGCTGGGGTACACGGCAGGGCTGCTGCTGAAATTCTAACCTCTACCCCCCCAAGTCTCTGAGACATACCCCAGCTATGGACAGGGAGGAGCTGAGAGAGAGAGAGAGAGAGAGAGCTCATTGGCTAATAGAGTCCTGGTCTTGGTGGAGGAAGTTCTGTGTGTGGAGCCTCAGATCTCTCTGAGTCAGAAAGTTCAGCTGCTGAGGATGGTGGTGCGGATGTTGATGGTGTTTTGTGTGCTGGGTTCTCTGCTTTGTCAGGTGAGAAAATTTATTGTCTCTATATAGTTGTTGACTGCAATGAATGAATCCCGCTGATTTTATGTGGACCATTTTAACAAGTCAGAGATTTGTTTGGTGAAATACGAACTTTTAACAGTCAGTAGGCAGATGGAGTACAGGTAACTAAAAACATAGTTTTCCTAGTTGTTACTGGAGGAATCACGTCCCCAGTTTACAGGGTCAGGGGTCAGATGTATGCTGGTTCTTACTCATTTTCCAAATTATAAGAGAAAATGTCACCTTAAATATTGAGCCTCTTCTATCTGAATTTGGGTTCTTAGGAAATGACCTTTAGCTGGCCTACTCTCCAAATATACACATTATGTTTTGAACTGAGTGAGTTGCAAACCAAACACAAACTGATTTTTATCAGTCGAGGCACTAAAGTGGTTCTGTAATCAGAGGCTGCGCCTGATCTAAACATTTCACCCCAGTTGGAAGGACAATGATGAATATTGTTTTGAAGAAGAGGAGAGCACAGATGTGTGTGGAGGGCATCATTAGTAAACCCTGTCAGCAGATGCCGTTATACCATCTAAAGTGGATGACAGTGTAAACCGACATATTACCAACAGTGTCTCAAACTGTCATCAGTCTCTCTCTCTCTCTCTCTCTCTGTTTGGAGGCATAATGGAGTCCAGGTTGGGTGGGTGANATCAGTCTCTCTCTCTCTCTCTCTCTCTGTTTGGAGGCATAATGGAGTCCAGGTTGGGTGGGTGAGAGAACTGGCCTCCAGTGATTCTTGGGGGATGTCTTGTGTTGATTTGCCTATAATTAATTAGAAATGTGGAAATGAATGAATACAGTTATAATCTTTTCAATCAGGGGAATGCTGCTGACCTCCGGAATTATCAAAACGTCCTGTAACTGAACATCTTTATGGTAAATCTATGCTGCTTTTATGTTTCAGACTCACTTTCTGTGGCTAATTGATGTTTTAGAGAATTACTGTAAATATATATAATGTCTTTTGAACATGGGAGTCATAGATGACTGGCAGCCAGAGGGAAACCCAGTTTATCACTGTGACGCCTAAGCCATGACTCTGACAAAGAGCTAAAAGTGTGGAAGTAAGGCCTTATCTCCCTGAATCATCAAGCCCTAGAGACGTTACACATAAAAGATACCTTTATTTAAACATGAGGACATAGAAATAAGAATTAATTACTGAACCTATTTCAGACGTAGAAGCATGACCTTTAAGGTGCAGGACGCAGAGACAGGATCCTAGACCTCTGCCTTGGTACCAGTATCAGAGAACTTCTCCAGTGCTGTGTGGTGCAGTCCTGAGCACCCCTTCAAAGGGGGCGCAATTTAAAATAGCCATTTCTTTGCAGTTGCTGATGTTTGCCATCGACTTCAACTCAAATATCTGTAACAGTCAGATATCCTGACTTTTCTGTGTTCAAACCTTTAACACAGAAAACTGTGTGGCAGACATTTGCATTGGAGCTAGAATGAGAGCAGTTTATATGCATGCAACATTTACCGTGTTTAAAATACAGTATGTCAAGCATTGGCCTTTATTAGAAACTTCTTTAATGCCTTATAAACTACCATGTCCAAGATGCATAATAATGAAAGCGTAGCCAAGATGTAATGAGTTTGTAACAGTGGCAAATCTTGGAGGTTCAGTTTTCAGTTTTTGAGCAATTATAAATGCACCTACTGCCCCCATATATGCCCCACTAATCCATGCGTACACTGTGAAAACTACATTTTTAGAGTTTAGAGGAGGCGATGAATAAATAAAACATGAAAAATGTCTCTTTGAGTTTGCATACTGTTTTATACTTTAAGTGAATGAATGGAATCAGCAATTAATGCATGAAAATCTATAATTAACTGGGGCTGTCCACAGAATGTTTGGAATGCTTAACCTCCTTCCGTGTTGGAACTGGACATCAGTTACCATGTATTAAACTCATAAAGGAGAAATATACAGATAGAAGTAATGATTATTTATCATTCATTTATCACTAAGTCTAAAAAAAAAAAAAAAAACACTCATTAGAATTAAAAACATTTAACCCATAGCAGTCCAGTAGCTTGTTGCCTATTAGCATTTGGTGGTATCATTGCCTTCTTTTATAGTTCAGGGTTGTTTTGAACTGCAGAATTTTCAGGCCTGTTGAGTGGAGGTTGTGTTCAGGAGTGGGCAGCAGGCACAGCTGTTCCCAGATGCATACATGATGCCATTTGTCCCGCTCTGTAATCCCCTTACGGAAAGAGGAGTGGGCCGCTCCTGGTCCGTGAAATCGGGGACAAATCGAGAGTGTAGCAGCAGCCAGCTGGCACCGAGACGTCATTCATCGGAAACAGTCAGTGAGTTTAGAGTCTGAATCACAGGTCCTGCTGGGTGCAGATACCTGCCAGCTGTTTTACACCAGCTAAGGTTTCAGAGAGAGGGTGGAGAAAGAGAAAACTTCTGCATCACAAACAATCCAATCCGAACAGTGAAGCCAATTTCCTTCTTACATCCTTATTTTTACAAAGTGAGGCATGGAGAACTAGTTGTTTTAGTCCATCTTAAGACAGGAAGCATTTTAGATTTTGCTTATTCTGAGTAGAAAAATATATATTAAGTCTTGTTACTGAAATAGTCTCTATATTTTGAAAATAAGGGTGTGCTTTTAGAGAAGTACGTTCATCAATTCAGTTAAGTAAAGCGGCAAATTCTCAATGATTTCTGTTTTATTTCACCATGTTTTCTGTCAGAGAGTAGATTGTTTTACAGTTCATTTCAGTAACTAAATGCTTCTCTTCCTATCAAGTCCTATTTTAGCCTTTGTTAACCGTTATAACCTTGCTCAGCATTCTTGAAGCTCAGACATCTGCTCCAAGGGGTGGAAACATGCTTGTAGTGGCCCAAAAATAGGGTGTCCAAGCCCAGCCAGTCAGTCATGACTTGGCAAAGAACAGGCGTGTGGAATGGATACTATCTGTGCCTGAGGAGCAGTAACAGAAGTCACCAAAGGGACACCTGTCTGACCTCTGGCCCTGTGGCCAAAAGGCCTGTCAGCCATTCTGCAGGCTTTACTTCCTCTCCTGAGTTTGTCTGAATGACTGTTCCACTCAGTCGCTGGTCAGTCAAACAGAGGAGAGGAGATACTGAAGCCTGGACAGTTAATACAGAAAGAAACTGATACGGTACATACCCCTCCACAGCTACACTTAACTCTCTCTCTCTCTCTTTCTCTGGGGGGATGTTTANACATACCCCTCCACAGCTACACTTAACTCTCTCTCTCTCTCTTTCTCTGGGGGGATGTTTAGACTAATCAATTACAGTGTAAAATTATATGAAAATAGGAATTTGAAATGTAGTTTATGAAAGTTCATGGTGATCCCAACAGTTTGGTGCGATTTGTGCCATCACAGCGTGTCACAGTTGCATTTCTTTGCAAATTGCTCCGTGTTTGTGGAGATAATCTAAGGAAACAGAAATACCCTGTATACCCCGTTCAATTTGTGTAAACTTGTAACAGCAACTAAAATATCAATTAAGGTTAAGTATCCAGACTTTTTTGTGTTAATGCTTTGAACCATGTGACTTACATTTGCACTGCCACATTAGAATGCACTTCAAGGAGGGAGTTTACAGGCATGACCTGTAAACTGCCCATGTCCAATATGCATGAGAATGAAGTCATGGCCAAGATGTAATGTGTTTGCAGCAGTGGCAAAACTTGGAAGGTGATTTTTCAGCTTTTGACATGTGACGAGTGTGTGTGTGTGTCCCAGTAATTCATAATTAAACTGTAAAAACTACGTTTAGTGAAAAGGACCTCAGTCATTCATTTTCCAGGAAGACATCTCATGTTTTTGACAAGTTTTGGCAGTTGGGATTCTCTACATCAATTCATTAATGATTAATAAGAGTGTTAATATGTCAGCATTATTTCAAGTCATTAATATTTATGAAATCATTTTGAATTTCATTTCATAAGTAACAAAAGCTTTTGAAGTTAGGGCAGATCCAAAACCTAAGCTTATTTACTATAACAGGTACCACATTAAGGCCCATACGTTGTCACTAATGGTTTCTGTAATGACCTGTCAGCACCTAAATTAACACCAGTGTTCTTAGCAATGCTCGCTGTGAGAGCATATCATCCCCAAACAAGCTGTTCATACTTACGTGAGGACTGGAGGTGAAAGGCCAAGCTGTAAAAGTATCTGGGAAAAGCCTCTAAAACAGTTAATCTGTGTGTGGTGTCATCAGCCGGCCTGTCACAAAGGGCAATCACTGGTCTAATTGGTAACGTGAAACTTAAGTCCTACTCCATCCTGGCCTGGTAAAGACATTAAGAGACATTAAGACAGTGGCTGATACTTTGGGACCCACCATCCAAAAACTAGACTCATTTAAAGTTCAGACTGCAGGAGCAACACAAAACAATGGAGCTGTGTAAAAATAAGAAGTAATGCTTGTGTGGTTGTTGAAAGCTTTTCGGGAACTCTCTGCTGGAGTGTCAGAGACTTAATTGTCGTTAATTGTCCATTTTCTTCAGCTCCACCACAGCATGGCTTACGTATAACTTCTGTTAAAGTCATACTCCACTCAAAATCTGCCTTGGCGATCTAACCTCAGCCCCTGTAGATTTGAAAGGTGATTGTGAGAAGTTTGTAGTTTCCTTCTACAATGACAGGTTTTCGCGGGGGGAAAACATGTCAAAATGTCCACAGAAACTTCTGAAACGACTCATGCTCATTAAGCAACTACTTTGCTGCGTATCCATATGCTCAATATGCTCCTAACAGTTATACGTGTGCAGAAATGTGCCTAAATATAGTGTTTCTGTATGGTGTCTGTCATATTTCAGTGGCAGCTTGTACTTCTAAGAACTGGCGTATTTATATCAATTGTTCGGAGCATACTGACTATACAGATGGACACTGAAAAAGTGGATCGTGCAGGAAAGGGTTGAGAAGATTTTATGAACATTTTGTTACTTCTACTGTGATATCTTGTACCATTAAAATCCACTCTTACCAACATGAATTCAATCTGACCAAATTTGCTTTTCTTCACCAACGAGGAGCCGACAATCTTTTTTAAACCATTTTTTAAGCCTATGAGAGGGGCATGATTGATACTCAAAACATATTTTTTGGGTGGAGTATAAGTTTGGTGTTCTGATGGGCCAGCTGCAGTTGATTGTAGGTTAAGAATACAAAGTGTGTCCTATGCCAACTTTAAGAATGTACATGTGCAGAAGTTGAAGGCATAAAAATAGATGATAACAGAATGTGAATGTAAACATCTCTGTGAGTGTGTAGATGACGACGGCCACAGCAGTTAAACAGGAAGGGGTCAATAATATAGAGCAGTCTAAGATTAGCCTGCCCCCTGACTCGGCCTGCAGATTCCAGCCATGATTTCCATTCCTCCCTGCGCTGTCCAACAGTGTGCCAAGGTATCAGCATATCAGATCAGCCGCCCATGAGACAGAAGGGATCCCATTCAAAAAAACAAGGATTTCATCCACTGATCCATTACTTAGTTTATTTATGGCTGGCTTTATTGTAAATTGGCATCTGTGACGTTCTTCACACTTTATTCATCGTTATTTGGTTATGTTGTAGAGAACATGTGTATTTTTTAATATTAATACACAGACAGACATCTTTTTTTGGCAAATAAACACATCTGTCTTCATTTATGTTGTCCTGGTTTATGCCTTAATTTTGAGCTTGTGAAATATTGGAGGAAATGCTGAATCTGCTGTTTTCCCACTGAGAGGGTCAGAAGGAAGCGTCTTACAGGGACATGTACGTCCGTGTGCGTGTGTGTGTGAGAGAGAATGTGTGGGTGTTTTGTGCATGCAAATACATATATGTCAGCCTATGTGTATATATGAGTCTGTCTGTGGAATTCCAACAGCAGAGTAGATCCGTAAGGTGACCCCAACTCCCAGTCAGGTGCAGAGCTGAGTATAAAGGGGAATTTGTGAGTGTCAGTGGGAATGCGGGTGGGAAAGCTCAGGATCTAAATCCACAGTTGACAGCTGTTGTGTGAGTGTGTTTCTCATGTGTGTTGTGTGTGTGTGTGTGTGTGCATATGAGTGGAGTGTATTTGTGTGAAGGCTGTCAAGACGGCGATGTGGTGAATGAATGCTTGAGAAATGAACATGAGTGTTTGTGTTTCCTTATCCTGAGATTAATTTGCACCCAGATCAAAGGAGGCTGACAAAGACATGTAATAGTGAGTGAAACCTGAAACCGTGGCCCCGCATCCCCTCTGCCCCGACCAATCCCACGGATTCCACGTTAGAGACTCAGAGCCAGCGTGAGAGCTAACATACTGCCATTCCGTCAGGCCCTCGGGAATGTTACGGCACTGAGGGAGACTCTTGACTGAGTTTCAAACAGCTGCAAATTTGTATAACATAATTTGTGAGTCTGTGAAGATCCATTTATAAAGTTCAAATATGCATCTGCTTTACATGTATAACTGTCAAGTGCAGAGGAAGTTCTCAAATCCTTTACTTAGATTTAGTAATACCAGTGTATAATATTGTATTACAGGTAACAGTCTACTGTTTGTAATTTTACTTAAGTAAAACTAAACAAATATTAGCAGTAAAAATTTAAGTGTCAAAAGTAAAGATACTAATTGTGAAGAATAGTCTGTTAAATAAGAAAAAGAAATCCCCTAAATTGGACATAATAATGAAATCATAAAATCTTGGTGAATGAATAATCCACAAAAATCTCATATTTCTAATTTAGGCGATTTTCCTGCTTTCAAAATAGATGTAGGATGTAGTTGGAGTAAAAGTAGAAAGTCTTGGAAAATACTCAAATAACTACAAGTACCTCAAAATTGTACCTGAGTATTACTTTCCAACTCTGATAACTGTTAAGAAGGGATGTATCCTGACTTTCCTGCATAAATGGCACTCTTAATATGAAATTCAAACAAACTAATCATGTTACAGTCCAAAGTCTGTGTATTCCTGTGGTTTTCATCTGATCCACACTGTAGCTGTTGTTTCCTTCAGGCATGGAGCTTCTCAGAAATCCAGCACAAGAAGGAAGATTTGCAGCCCCAGGATCTTTTTCCATGGAGGAAACAAAGTATGGGAATGATCAGGGTGAAGAGGGACTGGATCATCCCTCCAATCAGAGTGTTGGAGAACAGCAAACAGATTCCTGAAGACCTTGTCCAGGTAAAATGTTCTATTTACAGCTTTTTACATCAGGATTTATTCATCAGTGGCTAATATTCCTGGATAATGGAGATTAATGGTGAAAAGTAGAGCATTCTTACCATCATCAGTTATGCTGTAACTATAATCTGTCTTCTTGTCCATCTATAATCACAAAATGTGTATTTTTGTTGATTTTTTTTTTTTTTTTTTTTTTTTTTTTGTCCCAAAACATGATCTCCTCAGCATTTAGAGAGATGTCAGGTTTTCATGAGGACTGGAGTATGGCATAATTTTATTTTTGATCTTGAAAGCATAGAAGGAGCACCAACATGGACTATACAGACATGAAAAAATATTTGAACCCCATTTAATTATCCCTTCTGCTAAAGTAACCTCATTTAGGATCCCCAGTCCAAGACTAAGACGTGACATTACATATTAATGAACAAGATGTGCCACACAAATAAAGATTGATTGACTAAAGTGAAATTATATATGAAAATGCTCTAATGAAAGTAAACTGAGCCACAGAAACAGTAGTGTGTTTTGTCAGGAGCCACTTCTTTGAGATGTTGGCAGGGTGTTTATGAGATTGAACCCTCCGCTCCTTTCCATGTGCTGGTTGGAATTCTTCATCATGGATGATTAGAGACAGCAGACAGCAGTATGTTTAAACGTGAAAATGTAAATGTTGTGTTAAGGTTGTTACAAGCAAACCCATAAGTGCATAAATCTGACCATACAAGGAAATATATTGAGCCATATTAATTTTTACATACTGATGTGAATGTGCAAAATGCAATCTGTCAAAGACGCTGCATAAAAAAAAAAAAAAAATGCATAAATCAAAGACAATTTCCTATTATTAGCTAAGAACTGTACTTCCTGTCTTAGGTCAAACCTCTCTCTGAGCTTAAGGACACTGGTCTCCAGGTCCCTCAGAGTCAACATCCTCACATCTGGTGTTACGACATGTAGTTTAAAACACTACATGATGTTCTCATCACCATCCTCATCTCCTCTCTGTGTCCAGATCAAATCGGACAAGATTTTTACAGGCGAGGTGATCTATAAATTAGAGGGACCAGGGGTGGATCAGAAACCCAAGAATCTGTTTGAGATTGATGATAAAACAGGAATGATCAGGAGCAAGCAGCCACTGGACAGAGAGAAATACAACAGCTTCACGGTAAGAGAGCGTTTATGGGAGTAAGCATGTCACGGTTTAAATCAGCCAGACACTGAGAAACGGGTTGTACAGCACAATCAAACTGAGGTACTTAAAAAAGAAGCAGTGAGAGCTTGCACAACATGTTTTGGTGCACAGCTTCGTGCTTTTGCCTCACACCATACATCACTGTCTTCCTTACTAGTAAGTAAGAAATGGCCAGAGCAGGTCAGTTTTCATGGATCTTTATGGGCGACTTGGGAGAAACTTCCAAGTGTTTTAGACAGATGATCTGTGACATAATCCCTTATGGTGAACCAAGCATCCTGCACATTTGTTTTTCTAAATTTCTAGCATATGTTGTGCATAAATACCGCAAGTATTCACAGGCACTGCAAGGATATTTACATTGGATATTTCTGTATTTGGATATCCCTGGATATTTTCTTCACATTACGCATGAGAATATGAGAATTAATAGCAAAAAATAAATAAATAGATTTTAACATAAATATATTTTAATTGTGTGCGTTTTTGTGTGTGTGTGTGTGTGCATGTGTGTGTGTGCAGCTGAAAGCCTTTGCTTTGTCTCCCAGTGGAGAGAGACTAGAGAATCCTACCACCATAGAGATAGTTGTGCTGGATCAGAACGACAACAGACCCGCTTTCTCTCAGAGTCAGTTCATCGGCACCGTCTCTGAGTTCTCAGTCCCAGGTACGTCCACATATTCACACGCTGTATTACATATTCAAACTATTTCTTTATCCACCTAACCTTTAGCGTTCCCAAAAATTCATTTTAAGTAGCTTCAGAATTCAATAATGATAATAAATAATGTGTGTGTATGTGCTGGCTGCCTCATTTAGGCTATAAAGCACTTGTCATTTCATGTCATACTTTGTGGCTATAACATTACATCAAATAGAAATTTCTAGATGTTCTGCACACCACTTTACACACATTGCTGTCTAATTCAGGCTGACATATTTGTTATCTTTGAGATCCTGGAATTGAAAATAAAGTTCTGTGTGTTTAAACAAACGTTCATGTAATGTGAGTTTGCATTGAGGTTCTGTGGTGGTGATGAGGTTAAAGGAAATGCCCGCTGTACAGCACTATAAGTGTCCATCTTAACAAATCCTTTTGCCTTATTTTCTGTCATGTTTATATAATTTAATATTTAATATTATTATTTTTAATAATTCTGTACAGTGCCATGTCACCAACGTTAATGAGGAAAATACTTGCTTTCTATGGAGATTCAGATATTTTCACGACATTATGTTCCTTTCAGCTCCACTCTTATCAACCAAATGACTTCACACAAGCTGATTTGCTGATTCAGTTGATTTTAAGACTGGAATCAACATGGACATTTTTTTAGCAAAGACCTGCAGCCTCTGTACAAATGTCACATACTATATGACTGAAGCTTTTCATTATTTTTCACAGGCACATCAGTGATGTCAGTATCAGCTACTGATGCCGATGACATAATGACAGAAAATGCTGCTCTGAGCTATGCTATCATTGACCAGGAGAGCGTTCCTGCTGGTGCTGTTACCAAGACGATGTTTGGCATCAACAACCAGACAGGAGCCATCTACACCAGAGATGTTGGCCTAGACCGAGAGGTAGAAGCGCCATTGAAACTCCAGGAGCTATGGAGCTCAAATTACTGTCATCAACCTATAAATTACCATATCTAAAACATTTACGAGTAATGGAGGATATTCAGATTTGAAACATACTTTACAAATTGTAATTTAATCTGATATCTTAACTCAAGAATTTACTGAGATGAAATGTTACTCATTTAAAGGTATTCTTAATCAGAAATATGTTTTTTTTTTTTTTTTATNTTTTTTTTTTTTTTTTAATTTACTGTGATTTTTTTGTCCAGTAATGAGATTTGTTTGATTATTATTAGTTATTAGAATATATTGCACATCATGAATATTGTTAGGGTGCTGTTCTTCAAAAGTATAATCAGACTGTATTTCCGTTTAACCACGGTGCTTTTCCTTTGGAAAGATGAGTGTTTTGCCCCTAGACACAAAAATTTTATTTTTCAATCTAATAAAAACAAATGCATGTTCTGAAACATATTTCATTGATCATCCTTTCCCAATTTTTTTTGCAGTGCTCTGGATTTCTTTGAATTTTCTCTAAAATCTCTCAGAATTTATGTGATTAAAAAAAATATCCATTTCAAAATACCGCATGTAGCAACTGTCTTGTCAATAAGAAGTTGGACATTAAGGTTGTGTAACGTCATTACATTGCGGTTTGTTTCACTAAAATGCACTGCATTCTGTCCTAGGTGGTGAAAAGCTTCAAACTGAAACTGCAGGTTGCTGATATGGGGGGCATGGGTCTAACAAGCCAGGGTGTGGCCATCATACATGTATCTGATATCAACAACAATGCCCCACAGTTCGATCCTACCATGGTGAGTCTCCCACCAGCTTTTGCTTAATGCTATAATCTACTTATGACATATTAAAAATTATATTTTAAATATTTATTCAAGGCCAAAGTCAATTAGAATTCAATATTAAAAGTTCATTCAATTAACAATTTAATACAGTGATGTTGATTGTGATAATGTGGTTTCAGACATTTGGTGTGTTTTGTATGGTGCATGCAGTATAGTATGACAGGAGTGGAGAACAGGAAAGACTATGAGATTGGCCGAGTGAACGTGACTGACAGAGACGACCGTGGAACAGGGAACTGGGAGGCAAAATATGTCATTTCAGACGGCGACCCCCACAATCACTTTGCCATCAGTACAGATCCTGCCAGCAACCAGGGTGTTGTGACTGTGGTGAAGGTACGAGGGCGGGGTTATTGTTGGGAATGCACCTCACAGTCTGGATAGACGTTAGTATGACAACAATGACATCACTTTCATCTGGTTATATTGGGTGTGTGATCAAATGCTTGGACACGTTTCAAGCAGCCAAAGTCACATTGACAGTTGTACGTGGATGAACGGTTCCTGAATTGTTCCTCGTCCAGTTTTATGACTTGCATTAATTTTACAGCTAAATGAATCTGTTTTAGCGTGTTCTGATGTGTATGCTGAAAAAAAAGAAGAAACATTAAAACGGAACTAGTGTTAAGAGAGAATGGCACTCATTTTAAGAATTCACATTCATATACCGGTATATATTTTTGAGTTTATCAAATGAGTTTTGAAAGGGTTTGCTTTCTCAACCCACAGGGAAGAATGTGATCCTTCAGCTGAAAAGAAAAATAAAGTAAAATCACCAAAGCTGGACTTCACACATGACAACATAGGTTATTTATGTGTCTTAAAACTTAAAACTGTTTGGTCAGTTTGTGAGTGTACACCATTCATAAAATAAGAAATAAAGAGGATTAACCCTGGAGTGTTTGCAAAACATTTTTAAGTATAAGACCTGAGTCCAAAAATCATGGTGACATATTATATTCAAGCTCCATTTTTAGACTCTAGCTTAAGAAAAAACTATGGTACATGATCACAAGTATTCTGGATACGTATGTACTCTTTCAAAATGATGGCATTGCCCTTTAAAGTCAAAACTTGCATTTAGGCTTTTGAACATAATTCAGCTCTTCCATCTAGTGGTTAGATGTTGAACTGCAAGTTCCAAAGACAAAAAAATGCTCATTGATACGTCCAATATAGCTTAAAAGATGAAGTTTGAAATGATCTTTGAGCCTTTGTTGTGTACACAGGTTTATCACTAAATTCTTCAGTGTGCAGTGAAGTGCAATGCAAAGTTTCTCCTTCCACAACATCTAGAATGTTTATTCTTCTGTCTTGTTCTCCTGTCCTGTCTGTCTTGTAGCCCCTGGATTATGAAGCGCAGCATGAATACACCTTGATTCTGACAGTGACAAACCTCAGTCCTCTAAGTAACAAGGCTCCCAATAATCCAGTGAGCAGCGCCACCGTGCTGGTTACCGTTGTGAACGAGAATGAGGCTCCACACTTCAGAGAGGACCCCATACAGATCGTTGTCATTGAGTCAGTGGATCCTGGAACTGTACTGAAAACTAATATCGCCTATGACCCTGATTATTCTGAATTGAGGTATGACAGCATCAAAACACGTGTGTATTTTGTTCTTTTAGTTAAGAAATGAATTCAACCAGTAGTTTTCGTGTGTAAAATTTCTGAATTTTCCTCTGCTGTCTGTGTGGCAGGTATGAAATCAGCAGAGATCCTGAGAGGTGGTTGGACATCAACAGAGATACAGGAGACATTAGTGTCAAGAAAGCCTTTAACATACGATCTCCACATGTCAGAAACAATATCTACAATGCTGTTGTCAAGGTTACAGGTCCGTTTGTCGAGTCACATGCTTACATCATTTTTTTTTAAAGGCAGCAGGGGCACAGAATAAAGGTAGTTTTTAATGAGGCAATTTAGAGTGAATCATAGGAGAATGTAATTAAAACCACCTTAAAACTTCATTTCATTCATTTGCATTACATTTAATGCCTTTAAGTGACAATATCTTAAAAAAGGGCAGGTCATTTACTTCCAAAACTTTCTTCATGTTAATTTGTCTTAAAATTGTGAAATCATCTTCTTCCAGCTTGCTGGTTAATGGAAATGAGGGGAAAAATTGCTCTTAGCACAAAATGAAATGAACTTGCCATTTAAGAGATTTTTTTGTTATTTTTTAATTTTTGGTAGATTTTGAAGAGGCTGTTGTAATTTTACAGTCATTGTTATGTGTTGGGTGTTTACCTGTGTAGATGCTGGTGGCGTGTCAGCCACTGCCACGCTGTCCATCACACTGAAGGAGACCAATGACTTCCCACCTCAGCTCTTCCCTCTGAGCGGTACCGTGTGCCGGAACGCACGCCAGATGAACTCAGGTCTGGTTCTGACTGCTGTGGACGCAGATCTTCCTCCACATGCTGAGCCCTTCACCTTTCAACTGCTCAATGATCTGTCAGTCAACTGGACTATCATTCAAGTCAATGGTAAGAAAAGAGCTATGGGGAATTTGCATGAAGGTGGTTCAACATGGAGTCTCATGCCTTCATCCCACTGTCACTCTTCTCCTTGGCCTACTTTTCAGATACTCACGCTGTGCTTCAGCCCCTCAGAGATCTGGAGCCAGCAGAGTATGCTGTCATGGTGTTGGTGTTTGACTCTGGCAGTCCAGTTTTAGATGCTTTAACTCAGGTCAATGTCACTGTGTGTCTCTGTGACTCTGGTGGACTCTGTAAGTCTGAGGCGGTGCCCATCTTTGGCTCTAGTGTGGGAATCAGCTTCATCGCTCTGAGTATCATCATAGTCAGCATTACACTCCTGCTGTGTAAGTTTCTTCTTGAACATGTCAGCCATTCTTTAACTCTTACGGTATTTTGCCTAAAATAATTAAAGAAGTCTCCATATTTTAGATCATTTGCATTTAAAATTATGTGACATTGCTTTGATCCATGTGGAGTGATGAATTCACTACATCCCTGAAACAAGTGATACTGCATCACAATTAAAAATACACATTATACATTGCCAAGATAATGACACACACACACATAGTTCATAATGTTTTCTTTTGTTTGATTGCAGTGCTGCTCTTCCTCGCTGTGGCATTGACCTCCTGTGGCAGACGCCACCATATCAAGAAAGGAAAAGGCCTCCTTGTTGGGGAATCAGAAGACGACATACGTGACAATGTCTTCAACTATGATGAGCAAGGAGGGGGTGAGGAGGATGAGGTAGGATTTGTTAAATCATGTGTTCTGGAGGACAGGTGAGACGTTAGGTTTTTTTTACACTTACTAAGGAACATGCAGAATCAAACTGCCTGTACCTCTGTCCTTGCAGAATGCCTTTAACATCGACCTGCTGTGGAACCCCAATGACACACCTCCCACCGCAGAGTCCTTCTGCCCAGTGTCTGGCATTCCTCGGGGCAAGCAACCCCTCAGGAAAGACACCCCTCATTATCTGCCCTCCCCTACCTACCCACGGAGGCCTCCTGCAGACCCCACTGACATTGAGGACTACATCAACGACGTGAGAGGCTTTCACCACGGCTTTGCTTAACCTTCATTTTAAAGTGGAAATTGTTAATTCTTTTACTAGAAAGAATAACAAATGGGCATCTAAATCTAAGTTATTGTTTTCTGATGTTAAACCTTATTATATGAAGCATCTAGTTCTTTTTCTTCCCACAGGGCCTGGAGGCTGCGGATCATGATCCTAACGTGCCTCCTTATGACACAGCTCTGATCTACGACTATGAGGGAGAGGGCTCACTGGCAGGCAGCCTCAGCTCCATCGCTTCAGGCAGCTCTGATGGAGACCAGGATTATGACTACCTCAATGACTGGGGACCACGCTTTAAGAAACTGGCCAACATGTATGACCCACGTTAGGATGTTTAGGGACTCACAGAAAGAAGATGTGTGTGAATCACCACTAATTAAGGACACAGATTTTCCTTCGGCCACTTTTCCGGACACATTGTCCAGGAGTATTGAAGTGTGCCAAGGAAAAGTATGCAAAGTCCTGTGTCTTTGGTCTGATAAGACTAGTTATACTGAGGATTATTTGGACACATCTGATATTACTCTAATGGCTCTTTGCAAAGGTTTGTGGATAGTTCAGGAGACATGATCAGCCATGATGAGAGGAACTGTGCGTGCTACAATGCAAACAGAATGTTTTGAAATGTCAGGTATTGTTTATCATACTTTGTTGAGCAATGATACATACAATCAACAAACTTGAGTATTGAACGTCTTTTAAATGCATTTTTTTTTAATATATATATATATATATAAGTGGCTATTTTATAAGTTGAATTTGCTTTGATATTGACTTTGTTTTATTCCTCTGTTTTTGATCAGAAATCCTCCATTCCAGCATCATGTTGATCATTTTGGAGCCATTTCATACAGCACAATAAAATTACTTAACCACTTCACTTACATACTGTACCCCAATATTTTGTGTGATTAAATTGTTTGGAGGTGAAGATTTTGATTTTTTTTTTTTTTTTTATTTTCATTTAATTTTTTCATTTAATTTACATTTTACTGGTGTCTAGAAAATAAATGTAAATCTTTTAATTTGTATGAGTATTGTTCATTATGAAGGTATCCAAATAAGAAATCTGTTACTAAAATGGAATATTCCTAAGAGAGCAGCACACAATACTTGTTTATATAAACTTTATTTGAATATTATCTGTACTGTAAATCTTTAGGGAATTCACTTATGTCAACCAAAAAAACACTATCTCACACTATCCCCAATATTTAATCAATTTGTTTCTTATGGAAAAAAAAAAAAAAAGANGAAAAAAAAAAAAAAAGGTAGTTCAGTCACAATGTTCAATGTCATCGCTGTCAAAGATGCTTGAGATAATCTGTTTCAATTTACTGCAGATAAACCTTTACAGATAAAAGTCCGGTTTCAGTTTTGACTGTACAAAAAAAAAACAAACCAAAAAGCATTTTAAGAGACATACATTTTAAACTCAGACCATCTGTGGATTCATGTCCTCATCCTGGTGTTTGCGGGGTGGTGGTTGAGATTCGTCATCTCCTGTGTCCTGTTTGTCCCTCTCAGCCTCCAGCCAGCTCTGTGGGATGATCATCTTCTTGGGTCCATGAGGTGGTGGACCCAACAAGGCCTCAATATCGTCATAGTTTACCACCTCACGCTCTAACAGTGCATTGGCCAACTAAAAACACAATGGCAACTAGTTGTAACAATCATTTAACACTTACACCAAAGCTAGTGCAGAGGCTTCATGCTCACTTTTAGTTTAATTCACACAATTTAGAATGAAAGCAGGAAACATGATGTTACCACAGTCAGTTTGTCTCTGTTGTCCAGCAGCAGCTTCTCTGTTTGCCTGTAGGCTCGAGCAATCAGGATCTTCGCCTCCTGAAAGAACACAAATACCATTGAATCTATATTGAAAGATACAGTATAATTAGCAATAATCACAGTGTCCTTGGGTGGGTTAATAGGGAAGTTAGAAATAATCCTATCTTGATAGCCAACGAATCACTAATTCAGGATGATGCCGAAAACAAGAATTGCTATGTCAACATTCAGTTTGCTAGTGTAGGCTAACACAGAATACAGTCCAATTTTAGAACCTACGTAGTCCATCTGTTGCTGCAAGCCCTGGCTGAAAGGGCGACGTCCGATGGCGCCTTGCTCCTCAGTCTCCGGGAATGAGACCTGGCCCACACTGTCACACATGCCATACTGCTTCACCATCGAGTAGGCCACACGTGTCACCTTACGCAAGTCATCCTGAGCTCCTGGGGGAACAAATGGAGCTCACTTAGTTGTTTCATCTTGCTCCTTTAAAGCGCAAAGTAGTCCACTCTTGTGTGGGGATGTGTGTTTGTAAAGTGTTGGGTTTGTGTGTGTGTGTGTTCATGAATTTATGTTTAAGGCATTTGGCAGAAACTTTTATTCTGAGTATTGATTAGTCAATGTTTAAATGTGATTATGAACAATGAGATGTAACAGAACATTCTCCTTAAGTCATTTCATCTTCAAGACTTATTTTTTTTAAAACAAGGAACAATTTCTGCCAATGGATTAGATTAATTTCCAATGTAGTTACTGCTGGTTTGAGATTTTTTTCTATAATGAGTTAATATTTTTGAAACAAGACTTCTAATATTCTAATATTCTAGAAAACTCTGAAAAGACATTTGCATTGGAAACAAGTGAAACAATCTCACATGCTTTTTTTCATTTGTCTAAGAACAAAATACTTTAGAACTCATTAATAGACAAAATTATTTGCTGAAGCATAACCATAGCAATGAAAATACAGACAGACGTTACCACAAACCTCAACAAAAAACAAACATTCAACATTTTCAGCTTCAGAAGGCTGAATTACATGTAGAATTACTAGATTTTGACCATCCCCTAACTGAAGGACTAGAAAATTGACTTAAGTAGTAGTAAGCAACAATTTGACAGCAGAGGAGAAATTATGTATTTAATTAGGAAGAAGGTGAAATTAGCATATGCGAGTTGAGGTTTAGTGTACCTGTTGTAACTTTGTTAAAGGTGATAGCTTCAGCAGTTCTTCCTCCCAGAGCCATGCACATCCGCTCAAACAGCTGCTCCTTGGTGAACAGGTACTGGTCACGAGGCAAGATCTGGGCAAATCCCAGGGCCGCATTAGTCCGTGGAGCAATGGACACCTGAAACACACACAAGATGATCCAGGAATGAAAGTTCCTACTCCACAGATGTTAAAAAAGTGTGTTTAAGATTGTTTTAGACCTCTGATCCCTCATTTGCCTTTATTCATGAAATTTAATAGTATCTTCATTGCAGCAGGGAGAACTATTTAGTAGGTCTGCGTCAGAGCTCTGTCAGACAAAAATCTAGGTGACAACCAATATAATGATAATTTTATTTTATTTTCATGTATTAGTTTATTTGTCAGAGGCAATGCTCATTATCAAGAACAAAAACAGAAAACTGTAGATGAGCCAGAATTAGCTCAGGAGGCTAATTTTCAGCTGTTGTTCCTGGCCAGCTAGTCAGCTAAAATCAGAATCACATGTTAATTAAGTACTACATATTTAACACCTTGTCTAATTATCCACAGATGTATGTTCCTACATCATTTATTAATAAAAGTAAAACTAATTTTAAATTAAGCTGACCAAGCTGACTGATGACTAACAATTTATGTAGATAAAGCTGCACATGATCCAGAAGAAAAATTGATCCTGAGTGCTCCTCTAAAGTAAATCCTTTTGACAGGCTTCTAATTAAATGTATAACAATTTGTAGACAATTCTAAAATACCAAGACTTAGGATAGTGGGTGCAAGTGCCACGACCTGCTGCAATGGGACTAATCTTTTAAGAATAAAATAAGTTACACATACAATGATGCCTTATATTAAGGTCAATTATAAACAGGACAGGACTTTTGCATGTCATTTGAAAAATACTTCTTTCAAAACTCAAGGAGTGAACATGCAACAAATTGTATCTGTTACCTTCATGACTGCTTCTGTGTGCTCAAGTAACCATCCCACGAGGGCATGTCCAGACTCATGGAAGGCAATCACCCTCTGCTCCTCTTTCGACAGGATCTTACTCTTCTTTATACTTCCTAAACACACAGAGATTTACACCAAGTGGCAACAGCAGACATTTGAAATTCATTGTTGAAGTGTACTGTTTGTATTGTACCTGCTATTACTCTCTCCACTGCATATTCAAAGTTGAACGTATCAATAGACTTGTGTCCCTCTCGGGCAGCATGCAGAGCAGCTTCATTACAAATGTTCGCAATGTCTGCACCTGGAAAGAGAAAGCAGTTCGGCAGCGTGAGGCTGTACAATCACGGTGTGGGAACAACATTTTAATGAACACCAACAACGCTGTGCTGCGATGAACAAATATTTCTTTTGTTGACCGAGAACTTGTTGTTACAGCAGCAGCATGTTCATTCAGTATTAACACACCACTAAAGCCTGGGGTGAGTTCTGCCAGACGTAGGGAGTAGACATTAGCTGGTTGAGAGAGCTTCAAAATCTTCAGATGCTGCTCAAAGATCTCCTTCCTCTCCTTTAAGACAATAAAAGGGAAAAACTGAATATTACACTCTGTTAACATACATTATTTCTCAAGAGTAAGTTTAGTCTGTATTTTATATTTATACAGTTTTAGGGTAACAAATTGCATTGAGGGAGTAGCTTTAAGTAGTGTAATGATTTCATTTGATAAGTGTTATACCATTACTCATTTTGAATACAGCAAAAATATAAAATGCCTGAGAACATGCCATACTGTACATTTCCATTTTATTACTGCATTTACCTTTATAAAAGCAGAATATTTAGGGCTTTTGCTTCATAGCATGACCAAAAGAACTAAATTCAAGGGATTTCCAACAAAATCAGTACTGCATATATTCAGTGCATAGTTGTGTGAAATATAACATATTGCTATGTTCCTAGCAGCTGCAGTACATCACTGTTTGATAAATAAAGTTGTGACCAGGACCACCCTGACTTTATTAGCAAGGTCACTGCCAATAGTGAAAGTCAAAGTAAGTGCTGGATGCTACCTGCAGAGAGGGCAAATCTATGAAGATGTGTCTGTCCAGTCTGCCTGGCCTCATCAGGGCATTGTCCAAGATATCTGCTCTGTTGGTGGAGGCAAGGACAATTACGTGGTCTGTCGTCCCCATTCCTGTAAGAATAAGAATTTAAAGAAGAATAAAGAAGAATTTACTGCCTGTCTGCAGAGTGACCATCTGATGAAAACCATTTGCTCTGAAATCCCAAGTTTTAACTCACCATCCATCTCTACCAGCAGCTGATTGAGGGTCTGCTCCTCCTCAGTATTGGAGAAACCTGACATGTTACTGGAGCGTTTCTTCCCCACAGCATCAATCTCATCTATGTAGACCATGCAGGGTGCTCGAGCACGGGCCTCTTTGAACAAGCTTCTCACCCTGGCAGCACCCAGACCTACACAGACAGGAATAATTAGTTACAGATGTAATCTGTCTTCACAAATTGATCTCCAAAAAAGGGACACCATGTTAAAGCTGAGCAATACTGAGCAAAACTAATATGATATTTTAATGACTAAGTAATAAGTAATGCAGCCTTAAGATCAGAAACAGAAAACATTTAAGCTATGTCATAACACCTAGTGTCATATCCCAATATTGATATTATACTGATATATATTATATTGTCCTGCTGTGTGTCATATTAATTGCTAATACTGTCTTTCTGTACCTCCAATGACCTCCACAAATTCAGAGCCAGCCATCGCCAGGAAGGGCACCTGAGCCTCAGTGGCTACAGCCTTAGCTAGCAGGGTCTTCCCACAGCCTGGAGGTCCAAGCAGCAGTGCACCCTTAGGGACCTTGGCCCCCAGCTGGAGATAGCGTTCAGGGTTCTGAGAAAAGAGAGCTCCAATGGTAAGTCACATGCTTGCTCAGTTTTACTTTCTCATCTGATCCATTGTATAATCTATGGGGAGCAAGTCATCAAAGACTTTAGATTAAAAAAGTAATATATAAGCCAAAAATGCAATCACACCACATATCCTTTTGAGTTAGAATTCTTACCTTGAGGTAGTCAACAAATTCCTTCACTTCCATCTTAGCCTCATGCATGCCTGCCACATCTTTGAAACTCACACCTTTCCCTGACTTGCCATCCACAATGGTGAATTTGGCCATTTTCAGCTGATTCTGTTAAGCACATTGTAATATATATTTGGCACACAGGTAAAATCAAAATAATTCAATGAGAAATATAATACACATGCAAATTTATCGATGTAGCATATACTCACAAAAGCACTGAAGCCGCCCTCTCGGCCACCCATACCTGCTAGACGAAAGATATACCAGAGAATAGCCACACCAATGGCAGCCATCCCCAGAGCATACACTGCACTGTAATGTAAACAGATAAATAAAGAATACAGTGGGTCATTATACTCTTCAGAATAACAAAAGTGCTGGAACAAGAGTAGAAACAGAGTAGAAAAGAGTGTAACAGTCGAAAAAAAGTGTCTCTAACTTTAAAAAGCAGCAGAAAATTAGGGTTCATTCAGGTTAAAGGTTTGATTGATTGAGGCAAGGTTTGATTTCATATTTGACTACTCTGACTGTAATTTAACAAATATGCTGCCCACAAACATACTGACATATTCAGAAATTGCTAAATCACACTGAGCTGTGGAGTTAACTGTTAATTCATGATAAAGCTACTGATAACCAGAAGAATGTGATAAAGACAGCAATTCTGTCCAACACAAATATCAGCAAAATAAAAACGGTTTTAATATGTGCTCTGTAAGAAGATAATTTCCCTTCATTGTGTTCACAAATCAAAGTATGCTTTGAAAAAGGTCATGATCTTACTTGCCAAAAAATCCAGTGCGTTTGTAGGAGACAGGGATTCTGTCCTTTGTATCAATATTCAGCTCTTCTTCAGCCGCTCTCAGCTTCTCCTCAAATTTGTCAATGTTGGCAACTTGCATTCTGTACATCAGTGCCAGCCTCTGCCAAACCAAGAAACGTGGCGGGGACTGAGAATTTTACTTAAAAAAAGAATACACATCTGCTATAACAGGATGAAGAACAACATACAGGCCTTCCAAAGATTACTGCTCCAGGGTGAAGGTAGATTTCTACAATGTCACTCTCAGGAACCACTTGCACACGTGACACCTCTCCCTTGGCCAGCATCTCACTGACAAAGTCATTCCAAGAAATGTTACCACCGCTTGTGTTAATGGAGTTTAGCAAGCTCATGATGAGTGCAATGATGAACAGGGTTCGCAGGCGCTCCCGGTACATCTGATCCTCCTGCTCACGACGTTTCTTCTCCTCTGCGAGTGGAGAGTGGAGGTAGATTAAAGAAGAGGAGAATGAAAGAGAAACAAATTAAAATCACAACCATAGCTGGTGCGGTGATAGAATGACCATGTGCCATGCCCTTAAAGCAGTATATCTCTTACCTTCATCTTCCTCTGGAGTTTTTCCCTTTGATTCATTACTTTTCTTCTTCTCTTGTTTAGACTGGGATGTACTGAAGAAGTTTATTGCCCCTGTAATCAAAATGGTATTTATCAAAATTAGCTAGCTCGTCAGTGATTACATAATCATATTTATGTTGACATTAAATAAGGCATTACCTAATAAATTGAGCAAGCCAGCGGGGTTTCTCAGCAAGTTGTTCCTGATTAACTCTCTACTAATTCCCACCATACCAGGACTCAAAGGTCTGTGGAGAATTCTCTAAAAGGGGAACAGTGAGGTCAGTTTGTTTCTTCATTGCCATTATTCCCAGGTTGAGTGTGAGCAGGTCTTTCAATCAGTTGTCATATTGCAAAATCGCTTTGACAGAGAACAAATAGGTGTTTTTACCTTAATAAGAGCATTACCTAACAGTCACACCTAAGGTTTGCATGACATAAGACAGCACCCATAGGACCAAGCCACTGTCAATGTTCACTGATAGTCCATGGCTGTTCAGCATTAAGGACCAGTTATTTTGAATGCTGGGGGATGGCCTTCCATGTTAAGGAGACAGCCTGCTGTGTTTGTAGACTGCCATTACTGATCAAAATCACTGGATTAACACAATGTATATCCTGCTTGACCGAGTCAACAATCCTACACATCCTCCAAGCTGTCCCATCCATGGATCCTTCCCCAGTCTAATACTCTGCATTCACTGGTGAACAGTTTTTCACTTGGACACTTTTAATAATTCTTTTTCCATTACTTCTTCATAATATATGTCCACAGGAAAGGGACAAAAAGATGTTATGTCCTGTAGATCACACTCACAGACCGATTGTTACACAAGTCTCGAAAGATGTTTTTGTTAACTCTTAGCGCACATTACACAGTAATATTATTTTTATATAGCCATGACTCCAAAACAGTGATATGATGATTATAATGATGATCGTTATGGACAAATCTTACCTGGATCAGTGTATGTGACTGATTCTTAGGTGTCTCCTGCGACCTTGAATGAATCAGGTTTCTGAAAGTAGTACGTCTGGACTGCACACGATGAGCTAGTTTCACCCCATAGTTGTACTCCAATTGGTTTGCTAATAAATGAGAGTTTCGTCCTGACAGTTTCCATAGTAATCCCGCACCGTACTTTGTACAAAGACCAGTTCGGTGCTGCAACAGCAACGCTGCCATGTTATCCTTGGTTCTTGAGAAGTCTATGATCTAAACAGCTGCAGTACCATATTGACTGATTTCTATGTAGTAAGCGAGTTCGTGTTTTATGCCATTTGTTTACCTCTACCTCAGGTTATGGATACCTAGCTTTCTGTTATTGCAGCCGAGCAAAGATGTCAATGCGAAATCAGCACTGCTGCTCTCTACGCCTGGGCTTTCACCACATGAAAAATAATAATAATGATAAAAAAATAACAACACGTAAATACACTAAAGTATTTAATTAACATTATATATTAATTAAGTCTTTATATGCCATGTTTAATCCGCGCCGAATGCTAAAAAAAATACAGTCGAACGCATCCCGTAGTAGTTGAGCATATCTTTACCTCGACCTTTGAACTTCCACCTTCATTGTTGCTCTTCAAAGACGTGACGGTTGCGCCACTCTTTGCGCAGAGCCTGTAATTACTATGTAAGTACTGCGCAGTCTTGCACATAACCGGAATCACTTAATCTATAATACAATATAATACAATTGCAATATAATTTTCAAAGCTTGGTCCGTCTTTATGAGTCGAAATGAATGTAATTCAATCATATCTGTGACAAATAATAACGTAATAAAATAAACGTAATTTCTATTATTTTAATGAATATTTTATTCACAAACATATATTTAATTAGAAACATCTATGTTTGCTATTTTCAATCAACATTTCACTTTTTTTTTTTTGCTGGACTATTCAAAGTTTAAAACTAAATGAAAACAGCAGAAAGCAAACAAGCACATACTGTATACGGTAAATCCCTACTGAAAAGCACTACAGTATACTACAGCAGAGGACGCTAGAGTTAAGTAGATAAAATAGATCCGGATTTAAAACTGCTTATATTCACGCTTAGTTTTCAGT
This sequence comes from Lucifuga dentata, assembly GCA_014773175.1. Classification (NCBI taxonomy): domain Eukaryota; kingdom Metazoa; phylum Chordata; class Actinopteri; order Ophidiiformes; family Bythitidae; genus Lucifuga; species Lucifuga dentata. Next base: position 117,637 of record VXCM01000689.1, read on the forward strand.
TTATTAAATACACCCGTACAATTCCAATGCAATTGAGTACACTGCAATCAATCCTACCTTTGTGAAATTTGTATTGTTCAGTTTTATTGACACTGGCAGAGGTGCTGATTCTTTTATTATTAAGACTGTATTTTGTGCTGGTGGTTTGTATTGGAAAGCATGTCTAATATTTTGTGCATTTCTCACACAACAACGCAGTCCTAAAAAATACAACACAAAATGCAGCCTTAAAAATAAGTGTAACTTCACTGTAACTGAAGCGCCTGTAAATAACAACAGATACGTGTGCATAGCAGTTTGAATGACATATTAAGTAACCCAATGAGATTAGAGGACCTTTCTTTCAGCCAATGGCATCTTTTGTTTCATTCTCTTGCTTAATATTTTGACATGGATGCGTTAGGTTTTTACACCGGTATGCCCCGCATACTACCAAATAAATACGTTGTGGCCCTTAGAAAATATTAAAAGTCTGCTCCATACATAGCAAAAATCAAAATTATGTTATATATTCAAATATGTAGTAAATATCTGTATCAATGGTTGTATATTTGTGACCAGTGAATCGAAATTATCCGCATCCAATACATCACGTGTGAATGCTTTTGTTCATTACTTTACCAAATTGCATACATACATTTCGACTATGTTTACAACGTTACGAAAAATCGCAATCAATCAAGATTTGTGTTTTATAAACAGAGAATCTGAGTAAACTAACGTTTACGGTTTGCTAAAAATTTAAACCGAGTGCATCCAATGCCCGTACTCCATTTCCTTTGCCCGCTTCCTCAACTATATAATGGAGTGTGGTCTCTTGCGTTGGAAACTGTGGACCATGGTCCGCCATATTGGAACCATTCTTTTATGTGTGATAAAGCACAAAGTGAACTCTATAATGATCCAAAATGGTGTGCGTTTCGTCTCTTGAGGAAACTGTATACGCCCACAACCCAAGCGCCAATCACAACGCTCGTTACATTGCCGTAGCTCTTCAGTCTCGAACGTCCACAAACGCTGAAATCAAAGGCCGCTCGGAAACCGCTCGAATGGGTTGTTGGAGAGGATTAAACCGAAGCAAAATATGATCTTTTGATGGTTTACGTTCCCTCAAGCAGACCTCTTATCGTAAAAATGGACAGTTAATGCTTTGTACGTGGTGGTGAAAGCAAGAAAGCTACGTTTTACACACGTTTTTGAGGATACTGAGTGTTTTTTTTCTTCGGTCGTCAGTTGTTGGTCTCCACGATTTAACTAGCTAGCTTCGATGCTAGTGAGCAGCTTTCGAGCTGCTTTGGTTGCAGCGAGTTTATGCGGATGTCACCAGCCAAGTCTTCACTGAACAAATGGGAACATCCAGCATCGGCCGAAAGCACCACAGGATAGACTTAACGTTATAGATACAGATAACTGTTTTAAGTTGTGGACGTTTACACACAGGTAAGCCAAATTCTGCTCTTCACTCATAGGTAACAACAACAACATTCTGGCAAATGCTTGCTCCTTGGCTAACTCCGGTTTGCTGTGTATTGTGACGAAGGATGGCAAGTGATACCTTTGGTTAGCTGACGATTTTACGACCGAATATGTGTTTTATAAATATTCGCTTGGTTCTGGTTTAACAGTAAAACAAGCGTTTGCTATTCTGAGTCTTTCATGCACTTATGTATGCTACATAAAATCGTTTAGGCACGCTGAAACAGTGCTTTTATGTGGAACGACTGCTACTGACTGTAGGCCTACATAGCTGAAAGCCTTTTTACTGTGATTGAAAATCAGCAAGTAGCCTCACTTTTTGATACAGACGCCCATAGGAGCATCCATGCAACTATGTACACCCACTGACAATAGATGCATACCAGCAGGCCTCGTAAAAGTCTTCTGGAAGCCTTGTTTCAGAAGTAACACTGGAATAAATGAAATCGCCTACATGGATAATGTAGCATTTTTTTTCCGAAATGCTTTTAGGATTTGCACAAGGTCCGCTGTTCTCCAAGGTATAATAGTTAGTTTTTCATAGAAGCACAAAAATAACTTGACATAAATTGCATAAAACTTCATATATTTTTGTTGACTTAAAGACATTAGCTATTTGGACCAACACTAGTTTGTATTTTAACATTATATCCTGTGCATTTGTTGGTCCAGTAGTAAAGCAAAATGGATCTGTTGTATGCCTTTGTAGAAAGAAGGTCTCAATTATTGACTCGACAGTGAATATACATTTAGAACTTTTGTGAGCTGCATAGATGGTGAGTAAAGAGTAAGAATTGTCTGCGCATAGGCATGAGCTACGCATGAGTGTTTGTATTTAGTGAGTAGCTGACCAGCAGGTTATATTGCTTGCTAAAATCAGAAGATCCTGTTGTTTGTTTTTTGAGTGCCATCACAATTATAATGCTACTACTGTATGCCAGTGGAGTGTGGAGTGACGTGTTTTTTTCCCCTCCTGTGATGAATAATATAAAGGAAGGCACAGCACAGTGAGAAGAGAAATGAGCTATAGAGGAATCAGAATATGGAGGAGAGCTTCTCTCCTCTTTGGTGCAGTACTAGTGCTGAGGAAAACACTGCAGTACCTCTGGTGGTGTTTTCCATCAAGATATGGTGTGCTTCAGCTTGTTGGGGCGTTCACGTTGACTACACTGCGGAGGCAGTGATGCATATCTTACTCTTACTTGAGCTTGCAATAGTTTCTGTTCCTCTATGCTACACTTAAAGCTCCATGTTGGTGTTCTGTACCCCCTTTACATACAGTGTGATGTATCAGATATGAAAGTAAGCTCCACTTAATGAGATTAACTAACAGATGTAGCATAATGTGCTGCCTGTGTTTACATTGTGAATGTAAACTCGCTTATATACAGAAATGAAAACACAACTGAGGTGATAGATAGTGCTTGTCTAAAGAGAGCAGCATTATGTCACTTAAGTACCTCTTTTTTTACAACCATAGTTTGGGTTTGAAATTCTTATGTAATAAGCAAATTGAAAAATATACAAAAATGATCTGATAGAATTAAGTCAACTGAAACTCATACTTCCCTTTCAGATACAAAATGTAATCAGTCTGTTTATCAGTACAATTAGTGGAATGTTTTCCTGTTCTCAGCTTCTCTTGTGTATATGTATTTCTTCATCTGCCACTTGCATACTGGGTATTTTATGCTTTTATTTAATTATATTCACGTGAAGTATTTGGTAGTTTTTCATTGCATTGGTTGCATTGGACTGGTGAGTAACCAATCCAAGGCAGTAGTGAGACGCACAGTGATGTACTGTATGTTTCCTCAGTATGATCTTAGAATGTGATGGTCATTTTTTTACAGTCACAAGCAGGTATATTATTTACCTGTACTATAAATACTAACAAGTAATAATAAATCCATTGACACATTTTGTATTGAGGACCTTCTCATTGTTGACATTAATGATGGTCAAATTTTTACTGGTACCAGAGAGTCAATGCGTACATGGTACATGCAATAAGAAATGGAGCTCTGCTGGTGTCAGGAATGTCATAAGCTCGTATGTTGGTAGCTGCTGTTCACATGTTTCCTGTCACAGAGAAATGAGAAACTGTTTTCTTCTGGTCTTCTGCTGTTCAACAGACTCCGGAGGTCATTTCAGCCAGATCTGGAGAATGTCCAGAGCTCCTGTATTTGCGGCAGAAGTGAGGTTTCCTCTGGTGTGCTTTGGGGTATGCAGTGCTGTACTCCAAGTCCTAATCATGCCTGATTGGTTCCTGCAGAGCTTAACAGCATTGGTTTCCCAGTTACACCTGGCCAAGTCCAATGACAGCCTGTCAGCATTGTTGAATAACCCAAAAAGCAAGAACTGATACCACCTTTCAATCCACACACCAGACAGAGAAAGACATCAAAACTGAAGGTATACTGTGCCGGTTAAAGGAAAAGAAGGATTTTTTTTTTTTTAAGAAAAGAAATGCGAGGAAGTAAGTGCTGCATAGGCTTGCAGTAGACTGCTGCATTTCATGGTGTTCTCTTGGTTGGCAGTTTAGTGGAGTGAATTAGTGTTTTTTTTGTTTTTTTTCTTGTTTAGTCTTTCCTTATTGTTCATTTGCACACTTTTTTTATTCTTCCAAAAACGAAAGGCCACAGGCTAACAACACCAGTTCACTGCAGAGCAATACTTTAGAGTGTTTATAAGATATACTCTTAACAGGGTTTTTCCCTGTATAGAGAAGTGCAAGATGGCTGCCTCCATCAAATTTTGTGACACCTCTGCCTCTCGACAAAACTCCGATGGGTGTCTTCATGGAACCACTATTTTCTACAAGCTTTACATTCGGTGGATTTCTGTCATTTGTAACTGCAATTGCGGCATTACGCACCGCATGACGTAATGCCAATGTGCGCTGTATCGTAATCAGCACAGTGCACCAATGTTGACAACCCACCCGACCCGTCTTGAAACACGGACCAAGGATTCATGTGTGAGTCAGAGGATGCAGAGCGAAACTCGTGGCGCAATGAAAGTGACGCGCCGGCTGAGGTGGGATCCTGGCCCCGTGGGNCAGAGCGAAACTCGTGGCGCAATGAAAGTGACGCGCCGGCTGAGGTGGGATCCTGGCCCCGTGGGGCTCCGGGCGCACCTGAACAGCTGACTGACCCAGAGGCTTTTCACTGCATTATCTTGCTGTTCTCACAGATGTTCATGAATGTCAGACTAAGCAGTGAATTTGAAGTGGTAAATAATTATAATTTAAATGATTAAACATCACAGAATTCAGAGAGCATTTGGTTTTAACGTTGGTTGGGACACAATATGCGCAGTCGTGTGTGTTTACTTGGTGTCTCTATGTTTTTCTATCTCATACACACAAAGAGCTTGATTGTTCAAAATATTTACTGTATTCACATAGGTATGTATTTGTATGTATATGTATTTAAATAGTCTAGAACTAGATCACTCCATTGATTTGAGATTTAAATTAACGAGCGCAGTGCCCATTGAAAATGTGCCTGTTCAGACTGGGCCGGACTTTATGGTGTGCGCTGCAGCCTGCCATAAGTGCCTGTGGACCGGAACATATGCCGCTACGCCTGGAGCGTATCCTGCCAAGCGGACTACTTTTTACCGATACAGCGCTATTCGAGAACCGCTCATCCAAACAACTTCATGCATGACACTGCATGTCCTTGGGTCCTGAGCAATGAACCTGCCTAATTTCAACTTCATACAGTGGGTCTAGACATATTGGTGCCACAGAGACAGAGAAACTGTCTTTATAGATAGATACTTGTCATTTTCTTCAATCATATAATTATTAGAACTCCTAAAATATGTTGCTTGTAAAAAGTGTTTGCTTGAGCCACTTGGTACACATGCACGTGTGTGCATGATCAGGGATGCAGGGTGGGATTGGCCATTGGGAGAGGTAGGACTTTTCCCAGTGACCTTTACACTGCACAATATAACATTAATTGAAATTAACTAAAACAAAGCAAACATAATAATAAAAAAATGTATATTTTACAAGTTGGCGTTTAGATGAAAATGGATTCTCAAAAGGTGGCACGAAGAAACAGCAGACAATTATGGACAGCTTTTTACATTGGCACAAAATGTCAGTACTTTATATAGAAGTGGAAAGTAGCTCTGGTTCTGGTTTCTTACACACTTCTAACTTGCAGTATGTAATGCAGTGCTGTGCGTGTGTGTGTGACTTACAATAGCAGAGCTAGATTGTGCATTTTCTTTCCTGAGTGATGCTGAGGAATCTTTCTTGAGGTTAAAATGGGATAATTAAACCTCTAGTTCTCAGAAAGAGTTAAAATAGGCCATTCAGCTGCAGCTCCAGCACCCGCTCTGCCTGCCTCGTCTCTCCAGGCTCTCCCCTCCCCCCCTCACGCTGACAATATGGTCCCTTTTAGGTAAACAAGCATGGCAACTCCTGTTTCTGCTGTCTGTGCGTCTGTCTCTGCCTCTCTCTTTCTTCCTATGTCTTGGCTTCTCTCTCTCTCTCTCTCTCTCTCTCTCTCTCTCTCACACACATACTCTTTTGCATCGTGTAAATCTTTTATAGCTGCCGTTCTACCGGCACAATCTCAGCTGACACTCAAATGGCATCTGAAGCCCTTTGAAATCCAGCCTACTCCCCCCCCTACCCTCGGAGTGAAATGGAACAAAATGGCGGGCTCCCAGTCCTGCTGTCTCCCTCAGGGACAGCAGAGCCTCATTTTGGGGTTTAGGAGGTCCTGGTGGCTGATGGTGTCTTTTGCTTGAGTGGGTTTGTGCTCTCATGTTAGCTTGTACTGCAGCACTCCTGATAGTGTTTTGCCTTCCTAGAGTCTCACACACATCAAAGGGAAGGTTCTGTATTCTGGCACGCTGCCGCATCTCCACAAACGTTCTTTTTACAGACTTGGCTTTTGATCTCTCTGATCGAAGGAGCAAGCTCAGAAAAGGAAATATTTTGTGGCCTTACTTTTAAAGGGAAATGCGCTTATATGCTTAATCATAACTTCAGGCATGCAGAAATTTTCAAAACAACGAGCTGATATGACTTGCCATTCTGGCAATAATGCTTAACGGTTTGACATATTCACCCCTCAAGCTATAGGCATAAACGTTTGAGGTGTAGAAAGAGAAGCAGGGCTAAGAGTTTGAAATAAGGGAGGGTGACAGACTAATGTTGCAATTATTAATACAGCATTATCTCTGTTGATACAAGGTATTCAACTTACTTTGTTAACAAGGTTTGTAAAATTGTATTTATCATGCTTTTAATCATGAGACCTGTGAATAATATTGTAATGTGAGTATTTTGTCTGTAATTTTAAGTCATTGTTTAGCTCTAGGTGCGATGAAGTGTAACTAAACTTCTCCTGCTGTGTTGTTGTTAGTGTTTTTTTCAGATCTGAGGTTCCTGCATGAAGCAGGACATTTGGATTTGTTGGTCTGGTTTTCCTGGCTGAGTAATGTATCTGTTAAGCCTATGTGTTACCATTTAATTCTATTTTTATTTTCTGTTCTCTTATACAATGTCATAAATCACATCTACGTCACAGTAGTTTGGATATTTGACATATTTGTCATAGACAAGCTGCTACTAACATTACAGACAGATGATTCAAGGAAAAACGGTAAGACATGAAAGTTTTGGCCAAAAATGCCTACATTTTGTATGTTTGTTTCCCACAAAAATACACTCAGTGGGTGATGTCATTAAGTGAGTGGCTGCATTACTGAGTCTGGACAAGCGTGAATAGAGAGGAATCACAATGGGGGGGGGNCTGGTGCTCTGGTGCTCTGGAGACAACAGTTGGTGTTTTGATTGATGTGCTGCTGAGCAGGAGGCTTGGTGGGATGATCTATTATCCATACGTGGCATTAGAAGCGTCCTGAGGTTTGTCGGGCAGGTCTGGGAGCCGATGGCAGAGTGTCTCTGTGACATGTCCCTCTGGGCTCGGCTGCTCCGGTCTATTCATCCTGTTGCTGCTGACACAGAGGGAAAAAAAGACCAGACAGTCTGCCTGGAATCACTCGTCTCTCTGTTTCTTCTTAGGCCGGTTTCACATGATAAGCGTTGAGCGTTGCGCTGAGCTGGGCGTCCATTATTGTGTATCGGGAGCTGAGCGTTGACTCCTAACGTCACATCACGTCATCTTGGCGCCGCGCGGCTCTCGGATTCTTCGTTTAGACATGGCACTCAAAGTTCAACCAAATTCAACTTTGACCTTTCCAAGGCTGACCCTTCCAACGTGCAACCAATCAGAGGACAGCTGTACGTCACGTAAGCAGAAGCACCACAGCAATGGAGGAGAAGCTCATAACCTGTGTAGAGCAGTTTTGAACGATGACTCAACAAGGTTTCATGAACCCACATGTGCCATTTCTTCACTTTTCTTCTCAGAATGAGAAGAAGAACCAGAGCCTTCTTTGTTGCAATGTCCATGTCGCAACCCAATTTGACCTGGAAACCCAATTTGGACCACAAATGTGCAAAGATTGCTCATGGTAACCATCAACATATCGTTAGCAACGAGTGCTTCCTGTCAGCGCTTGGTTGAGCAGCGCTGCTCAGACTCCGCTCATGAACAAGCAGAGCTCTGGATGCCAAGCTCAATGCTTACCACGTGAAACGGCTGTACTCTCAAGCCTTTTTGAGGAATTTCCTAGATGGTTTTTTGTGGACCATCTAATGTAGAATTAAAAAAACTGAACACACATTTCAGTGGCAAAGTATAGAATTATTGACAGAGAATATTTTTTTCATATGCTGTTAATAGTGCAAACTCAACACTTCCTGTAGCTGCCTTCACAGTTAAAGCCTTGTATGAGAGAAACCCAGGCATGGCATTTATTACATGACTCTGATCATGTCATGAAATGAACAATAAAACCTGCATAAGTGACAGTGCCTTACTTTCTTTACACCATCCCCATCCAGCCACCTCTGCAGCTGCAGTTACGAAAACAGGAATGAACTACCTTTGTTCACTGTAAGATTAATAAAATACATTTGGGATTTACTGGCACTTTGAGAAGTTGTTTTATGTTTGAGTGAGCAGACAGTCGCTCACATTTCCGGGAGCTCTCTTGTGTCCACTTTCCTGTTCACTTTGGGGTTAAAATGGCAAAGCTGAGATGGGGGATGTAATGACAACGTGTTGAGTGGGGGAGGAGAGGTAGTGTGGCCTGGCTAAATCTCAGTCACCAAGACTCTTCAGGCTTTTGATAGGCCAGCTGCAGTCATTCATCTGCCCATTTACATTGAAATGCAACAAAAGGAAGGGAGGAGGGCAGCACTGTGAGATGTGTGGATGGAAGAAGAGTGGAAAGTGAAGGCCTAAATACCAAAGAGAGGAGGTCAGTCAGTCAAAGACCTGGTCACCATCTCATCCAGCCAAACTTTGTTTCCTTCCCAGCATGCTATGAAGCAGCACATACGCAACACAAAGGAAGCAGCGCTCCCTTTGACCACTACACACGATTTCACAAGTCAGCTCTTTTCAGTCTCCACAGCCAGGCTGGTGGCAGCAATTTGCAAAGACTGTGATTTCACCCCACAGTCACACCTATTCGTTGATGCTGCTTTTTGTACTTTGCCTTCTTCATATTTTAGAGGTAATTGCCTTTAGACGGATAATATATATGTGTGAGTTCTTTAACAAGTCTTATTTATGGAGCCGGTATAGACAGTCAAGTTGTTGTTCCTGGCTTGTTATAATGGAGGTCATGCTGCACTGTTGGCTGGTAAAGGAAGTCTGTTCTGTTACCCATTAGGGGCTTGAGACACTAACTGTTGTTCAGGAAAATGAGGCCAGTGTGTCAATTTTTTTGACTTTAGCTTTTCAGGATAACTCAGGTCCTCAGCAGTGTACACACGACAGCGGTGGAGAGGGTTTTGGGTGTGTGCTAAGCTCCAGGCTTTCATTAGGCCAGACACCTCTGAGATATGCTGCATTTTTACTGGAAGACATCTCACGTCGCTTGTTTTAATTTCCATCTTGAGATTACCCGGAGGGATAGTTCAGTTTGTTCACCTGCCACTGATGAAAATACGTAACGTTAGCCAGTGATTGGGACAAACAGAACAGGTCAGGAGCATGGATGTTTGGATGGGTTGTTTGTATCTACATTAGCAAAGGGATGTGTACATTGGAGGAAACAATATCAAAACTACCACGATGAACTTGGTAGCTACTAGATATACTTAGAATTAAACAGAATTACCTAAGTATAAGGAAAAAAAGGGAATCTGTCTCTTTCCCTTTCTTTTTTAAAGTGTCGTCTTAACTAGTTGGTCAGTTGGTTACATAAATGTGAAAAAAAAAAAAAAAAAAANAAAAAAAAAAAAAAAAAAAATTCCCATCCCCCAAAATTATGCCTGTTCTTCAAAGCAGCATCTGACCAAAGCCATGTTGGGTAACATGGCTCATTCAGTTTCATAAATAATCCTAATACAAGTATGACCACAGGAAGCGTGCAGTCACATCGAATGCAACACCATATAAAAGATTCTAATTTGTCTTCATTCACAGAAGAGATAAAAATTAAATAGTGTCATCTCTCTCTCTTTTGTTTGTTTTGGTGCAGGGATAGGAGTTAGTAGTGTGGTTAACTAGAGCAGCATGAAGCGAGTGGAAAATCACATGATGTTGAGCTGGCTGCATGGGGACTTTCCCTCATTATGCTGCAGGCCAGCATTGCTGCCCTGCCACAAAATTGTGCATATACTTAGGTAGGTTTTTTTTTTTTTTTTTTTNTTTTTTTTTTTTTTTTTTACTTACAATAGAAATGAGAAATGGAAGAACTAAAATGTATAGATGACATTTTAAGTTGGTGACATGAATCTTTTTAACCCAGTGTTTTGTTGTGTTTACCAATGTTTGAATGGCCAGAGATCTGTGACTGCAGTTAACCAGACATTTATCTTGGAGGGTTTTCTGACACTGGAATCTTCCTTTTCCCTGGAAACAAACCCTCTTGTTTGTGTGTCCACTGATGTGTTTGTGAGAGAGAGTGTGTGTGTGTGTGTGTGTGTGTGTGTGTGCGTGTGTGCACATAATTGCGNTGTGAGAGAGAGTGTGTGTGTGTGTGTGTGTGTGTGTGTGTGTGTGCGTGTGTGCACATAATTGCGTACGTGGCAGTGTCACTCATACTCCCTGTGGTGAAACTTTTTATAGTTTAGTGTAATCTCTGATATGGATGTAGGACAGGCTTTTAGTCCTATTCATTACTAATGCAAAGCCAGTTCTCACCCACAGTCACTACACAGATGGTTTGAATGTGTCATTTTCTTAGATAAGGGTAAAAAGTAGTTAAAGGGTCAAACTGATGGTTTTGCATGATTTAGTCCACTTACCACAAACTGTGTGTAATTGATAGAGATGTCCAGACCTGATCTGAAGTATCGTATCAGGGCAGATCCGGTCTTATTTTAATGTGTCTCTGTCAACTACAATGGAGCCGATACACTATCCTATCCTTTGTTTACTTTAATCTATTGTGCTTCAGCTACCTGAGCTGCCATGCATGTCGTAAACGCCCTCCTGTTCTCCTTTACGCAGTGCAAACAGGCGCCATTCCCAACTTCTGCCAACAACTTGTCAAAGGATATCATGTCTACAGTGTGGAACTATAGTAGCTGACGGCTCCTGTAAAATTTCCAATTTTCACGAGATGGAATTGTAAGACTTACTGTCAACATGTCCAACAAGATAAAGCATCTAAAGAGAAAACATGCGACAGAATACAACAAGTTTTCACGGGTGTATGAGGCAAAGACAGGCTAACACTGGAAAGTACTTTTCAATAGCGAAAGAAGTGTCACTCAGACACTGATAAGGTAAAGAAAATCAGGAAGAACGTGGTTGAATTTATTTCTCTGGATGATCAGCCCATTTCCATGGTGGAAAACATTGGGTTTTAGTTTAGTTTATTTGGCATTCGTATTACAGTTCGTGGTGTCCCATTGAAACGCCAGCCTACACCCGAGTTCATCCAGCTTATTATCCAGCGAGTGCACATTTGCTAGGAGAATGCTGTTGGTTTTCTCCTTTCCTCGGTTTGACCGTGATCGCCTCTCAGGTAAATCAAGTGCTGAGAAGTCTGTGGTAAAGGCAGGTTTCATTCTAAATATTGTCTGTCATTGTGGATTTTAGCAGTTACAGGCAGGATGAAAAAGCAGTCGAATAACCCTAATAAAAACACAATTTAGGATGAGCTGGAGGGAAGGTGGCCATCCTTTTCAGCACCATCCTACATCATCATCACACACACACACACACGCTGGGCTGAAGTGCTTGAATTTAAATGTGCTTCAGTTGTGCACAGGACAGTTGTACTTTGTAGGTAGTTATAATTGTGGCTCGGACTGTGTATCAGCCGATACTCAATATTAAAGTACTCTGATTGGACCACAAAAATAAAAAACAAAATTAATGAGGACATCTCTGCACTCAACATTACTGCTGGCCATTTCCTGAAACATAACAGTTTTTATTTTTAGATTAAAAAAAAAAAAAAAAGNAAAAAAAAAAAAAAAAGCATTTTTCGTAGCTTTCAGGAAGCCATTGGTTTACACTCGATTCGTATGATATGAAATCAACACGTAAACTCAAATCTTGCTGGAGACACACACTGCACTGATGCACACAGTTACTTTCAGGAGGGTGTCAGAAAATCAAAACCAGAATGCAAATATTTAGTATTTGCATTCCAAATGAAAGTTCAATACCAGCAATAACATATATTGAAACACAACCAATTTGGCTCTGCTTGGATCACTGACTCACACTGTAAGTGTATTGGTGTGTTCCATTAAACCTTCTTTGTGCTGTCTGTTTGTATGACGTCACCTGATGGTTTATGGCTAATAAGGCTGTGCATTAGGAAACAAGTTCCAGTGCTGTAATGGGCTGCAGTGATGATTTCTGACATTTGGTATTTGTTTAAAAAAAAACACACACAAAAAAAACACAATACACATCCATTAAAGGTGCCAAGAATGACCCAAATTTCCCGTTTTTCAGATTGGTTGAAGACATGTATAGTTTAACCCTTAAATGCATGAGTCGTTTTCCATCCACTGCTACATACGTCGGGTCGTTAAAGACCCGTAACTTACGCAACGCAAATTGAGCTACAAAATAAAATATTTTTGCTTGTAAACTTTTCAGAACATTGTATGAATGATAACAATCCACAAAAAAAACAAAAAAACAAAAAAAAACATTTTTTGCCATATTATATTTTACAATGACTTATAGATCCCATCATTGGTGTTGTGCCGAAATCCCTGCCGAAAATCACAAATCCACTTTTGCCAAGACTTGCATCCACTATAAATAATTTTCTGAAAATGAAGGAATGAAATCAGCTTCAGAGCTGTTTGGATGTGAAACAGGGTGAGTTTGGTGATGTGAGCCTCCTCAGGGCTGAGAAAAAACGGGATGCATTTTTCAGGAAGTGGCTCTTCTGCCCAGATTTACGTCCAGTGTAAATAACTTTCTGAAGATGAAGGAATGAAATGACGTTAAAAACTCATATTTGGAGTTATTTTTGTGAGACAGGATGAGTTTGGTGGATGTAACCCTCAGGACCGAGAAAAGAGGGGGTGCATTTTTTGGCAGAAATAAATAAGAATGGAGGACTGAATCGCTGCTACGCAACAGACTTACTGTAGGTATTACTGTTACTCTCTGTAAGAAGTGCCATAATCACTGTTTGAAAAAGTTATTCAAAGGAGTAAATATTGCCTTGAATTACATATATGATCCATTGTCCACGAGTGGGGATGAAATTCTCGGCAGAGACTGTCCCCGGCAGAATACCAGAGCATCACAGCCATGCTGCTACGCAGTGAAGCGCTTTACACGGCGCTGCAGTGTCTTTCTGTAGCAGTAAGCTAGCAGCATAGTTTACAGCAGAAACAGCTTCTTCCTGCTAGTTTCAGTGTTTGTTCATCATATTAGTGATACTACAGTGCTACCGAATGACCAAAGTTGAAAACACAACTATTATCTGCTGCCTGTATACCGGGAAAAAAAAAAAGTACCATTGTTACATATGTCAGGTCTCCAACGACTTGATACTCTTTTTAGCAAAAAACATTAGAAAAACAATTATTTTCATTAATTTTGACAAATCGAAACCATAAAACTGTTAAAGACAAATAGTTTGAGGAATACCAGGAGGTTGAGGGCTTAAATGAAAAAAAATGAATGAGTTAGAGGTGCAGTAACGTGGTCCCCGGTCGCTAACGATCCGACCTATGCATTTAAGGGTTAAAGGAGCATACCGACCATTTTTCATGTTTGAGTCTAATATATTCAATTTTCATACATGTTACGTTACTGACACTCATTTCCCAAAGGATAAAACCATATTTCAGCTTTTCTGATATTTTGCAACGTCTCTTAATCTTTCAAAATCAAATATTCAAGCGATACACCCACCTTAAAAATCAATGTTTTTCCTGCTAATAGTTATGCAGCATGAAGTCACGGTCATTTAAATTTTTTGATAAATGCATGTCTTCTTTTGGGACTATATTCCCTGGTGGAGACATACATTCACTCTACACTTTTTATTGCACTTAAACACTAAATTTACAATTGTATTCTAAAATAAACGTGTTCATAATGATAGATTACCTATCCCAAGTATGTTTCAAGTATCAACAAGTTGATTTTAATAGCGTACCAGAATGAGCTGAAACCAATGGCAGTTTGGAAAGTAGGAAAAAAAGTGTTTTAACTCACCATTCCAGTAGTATGCTTTGGGAAATGATTGTCAGTAAAGTTACATGTATGAAAATTGAATATNACCATTCCAGTAGTATGCTTTGGGAAATGATTGTCAGTAAAGTTACATGTATGAAAATTGAATATAATAGAGTCAAACATGCAAAATGGCCAGTGTGTTCCTTTAAACCATACAAAAGCACCGGTATCATCCTTCAAGTTCTAAATGGACACAAATCTTGCTTAAGACATTTCATGTCTTTTTTTTTTTTTTNTTTTTTTTTTTTTGGTTGATAACTCTTTTTTAACATTTTAAATAATTTAGATTGTTTATTAAGATGATTTTGATGATCTGAGCAATATTTTCTCCTGGACCATGCGATACTGCTGATGAGCAGGGCAGAATGAACCTTTTCCCTGCAGAAGGGGCAAAAATTGAAATCTGTTCAGAGCTCCAGCTGTTCTATTATGAATGTTTATTTTAATTATTTAGTTGTGGGTAAGGGCTTATATTTGGAACGGTTGGTTAAAATATTTTTATACAGATAGGCTTTTAACTGATTTGGTTTGTGTTTTTGTTGTACATTTTGATAATTTGTTATTTTAATGTCTTTTATTGTGAAGTGGTTTGTGAGTGTTGCTGTTGATAGGTGCTCTATAAATATACTTTACCACACCATATCTTGGTTGAGAGCGAGAGCCACGTTGGCGATCAAGATTAAAAGAAGTGAGCTCCATTGTTCCTCCTACCATCCTCGCATACTTTTCCTGTGTGTCTGTGTTGATTCCTGAAGGTGCGGCCATGGCAGTGTACACACACATACTCAAACACACACATCCTTATTGCATTTATACGCAACATCTCATAAATTTTATCATATCACCCTCTCAAATCGTTGAATGAATGAAACTGTCCCAGCTGCAGGCTGAACTCAACCCAAAGGCACAGTTTCATGCCACGCACGCGCACACACACACACATACACACACACACACCAGATTCTTCCAATCTCCTCCCATCTCCATCCTCTTTTCTGCACCCCTCTTCTCTCCTGCTTTCTGTTTCAGTAGAACTCTTCTCAGCTTCCTGACATGATCTTCTGGCCTCTTTCTCTCTGACATTGTATCCTCCCTCATCCTCGCATCTGCACAGCCACCCTGCTTCCTCAGGAAGCGCCGCTCGCAGGAAGCTAAGGGCGTTGGACATAACTGTTTGCACTGTTTCCTCATCTGGTAAAAATCACCATAATTCATGTGTACACACACCATCAACTGCTGCATGGTGCTTCTGGTTTTTGGTTTGGGGTTTAAACTCACGTAGGATCCTTTAAAAGACCGGCGGTTTAGCGTGTTTGCCCAATATATACAACCAGCATACATGTTACGCTAATGACAACTGTTTCTGAAAACACACTACTGGAGCGGTAAACATTAGAATTGTTTTACCTACCTTCCAAGTTTCCATTGGTTTCAGTTTATTCCAGTATGCTATTAAAATCAACTTGTACAGACTTGAAATGTGCTTGAGATACATAATCCATCACAGCAAACACTATGTTTATTCTATTTTTTATTTAACCAGTCCAACATGGAGCTGCATGGAAGAAAATGTATGTCTCTACCAGGGAATATAGTCACAGGAGAGGATGGCTTTTACCAAGACATTCATAACGACCCTTTCTTCTACATTCCGACATACATGTTAGCAGCCGAAAAACAGAATTTGAAGGTGGATGTATCACCTGAACATTTGATTTTGAAAGATCAGGAGATTTGGGAAAATAACAGGAAAACTAAACAACGGTTTTATGTTTTGGAAATTGCTTGTCAGTAACGCCTTGTGTTTGGGGTCGTATATGTCAGATCTTAGTGTTTTCCAAAATGCAAATGTGCAAATTTATGGTACGCATGTGGGCATTTAGAGGTAACCATTTTTTTAAGAATCTGGCAGTGCATTGTTGGTTGTTTGTCTCAGTCACTGACCTTGATGAAAGTAGCGTGTCTTCTGCAGAGTAATAATGATAGTAAGTGGAGAGTGCAGGAAGAGCTGTGTATGTTTCTGTTATCATGTATTTGGGGATGATAGTTTGGCTTTTGTTTCAGACAGCGGGGGGTTGTCACTTGCTTTTCATTGTGAGATCAATGTTCTCTACATCAGGCATTTATTTTTGTTTTTGTTTTACCTTCCATGTAAGTGAGAGAGAAAGTAACACACACACACACTGCAGGAGTGTGTATGTTGATGACATACTTGAAGATATCTCCATTTGAACTTCATTGGCAGCTAATATTGATGACAGCAGTTGCAGTATTTTGTGGTTGCTTTGGTTAGCGTCGCTGCTGAGCAAACAGGTTTTTGAAATGACCAATTGTTAGTGGTGAATACTGATCCTGTACATGCGTGACGACCACAGCAGTCTCTCCTCCCTGCGCTCATTGCAGTAGCTTCACCCTGATTTTAATTCATGCACACGCTGCTCTCCCAGGTCATTAGTTTTCTGATGAGGATGGAATTAGAAATCACAGTGTGTATATGTGCATGTACGTGCCTGCATGCATTTGTGGCTCAGGCCTGCCAATAGACAGAAGACGGACATTTACAGACAACCCCAGCAGAATACACACAGTGTCTTAAATGGCCCTTGGCAAGGTGGCAGTGATCACAGGCACACTCATGCATGAACTTTGCACATGCACACACACTCAACAAGCAGTCAGTTGTACTATCACTTTCTTTTAAGATACTAATTCAATGTCACCCTCTGTCACACTTGTCCTGTGGATCCATGCTGTCTTTTAAGCTTTCTGAACATGTTAGCTGCATGTTGTAAAGAGGCTGCTGTGTTGTGATGAACAAGATGAGCGTCCATCTATCGAACTCTGGCGTTTCACATTCTGATTTGAGTTTACAGAGGTGGCAGGGTAGTTTGATGCAAGATTTAGTGTGCGCTTGTGTTTGTGTGGATATAATGTGTGTTTGCTGCAGACTTTTATTAAATGCCTACTAGTTTTTAACCGGCTGGAATTGTATGGTTGAACGGACAGCCGCAGGCATTCAGACCCAACACAGCCGACTCGTTCTGTAGCGTGAGAGTGTGTGTGCGGGTGTNAGACCCAACACAGCCGACTTGTTCTGTAGCGTGAGAGTGTGTGTGCGGGTGTTTATGTCGATAATGTACCATGTACTGCTGCTTCTCCATTTTCAATATACACAGAGCTCTGTCTTTCTCTGCAACCATGGCAACAGAAAGTGACAAACGGCAGATCTGTGGAACTGCTCAGGTTGTGTGAGGCTGAATAGCAAACTGCCTTGATAGAAAATCAAATTACAGTCATAGTGAACAGGCCGACTGGCCTTCAGTTAGAATGCCATTGTTGAAACCACTGCATATTCAAGTGCAAGACGATTGAATGAAACTTTGCTATCTATACATTCAGCACATAGAACCATCAGCCCATATTTTGTAATGAAGATTCACCAGACTTCACAATACCACATCGCAATACTTTGATCATATTATGCAATATTATTATTATTGTGGACGGACATATTCATTGGTTGACTAATCAGCCAAAGAGCTACTGAGTATGGAGCATGCAGCACTGTAAGGTTGTTTGCATGTGACAATTGAGGAAGACTCTTAATACTGGCAGCTAGCTGGACAGTAAAAGTAGAGAATTTGTCAACTCGTTGGGTTAATCATGGGCTGGAACACGGATCCAACATGTATAACAGTTGAGAGTTGACTGCAAAACGGAATCACATTCACAAACTAAGGAACAGAGAAGTCATTTTCCCCAATCTAAATGATTACACGTGAATGGTTTTCAGTATTTCCTCAAACTGCATTGGGAATGAAAAACATTTTTTTGGAAGAAATAATAAACATAATCTAGAATCTTTTGGTGAGGGCAAAGTCTATATGTAGGACAACCGATGAGGATAAGTGAAAGTGTTCAAGGTGAAACACCAGCTGCACCAGTGAATGGACGCTATTTGCAATTAAGAAATGAGTACATTTCTGGAAATCAGCAAATGATCCACATTACAAATTGCATATATCTATATGATACCGCTCTGTGCTTGGTCCCCTCTTAATAGGGTTGGGTGATAATAGCCTAAAAATAAAATCTCTATTTTTTTTTTTTCCCACACTTACGGACAAGTCTCGATTTTAATCTCAATTTTTGTTTTTCTCCAAACTAAGAAAAAAAAAAAAAGATCAAGCCATAATTCAAATAAGTATCTTCTTTATTAAAATAATAAAAACAAATAATGATACTTTTAAATAAAATGGTAGGGCATTCTAAACAAAAAGTTGCAAAATAAAAGGTTTTTACAACAGTGTTCAGGTTCCTCGAAAGGAACACCAGCCTATCTACTGCCTCTGGCTTGAGGCTCTGACATGTTACAATATTCCCACTGTACTGAAGACCCTCTGATCAGACTCTATGACACTGTAAAATGATGCAGCTAACGTCATTTGCTTTTTCGCTGGCGCTTGACTGCAGATCTGCAACTCACAGCACGGTATTGCTGCCACTCAACTGCATGTTTCTGTGCAGCTGCTGAAATATGTTTGAAGCGCTGCTACTTTTAGTAGCTGCAGCTCCTACAAACTTTACAGACCATGCTGGTTTGCTCCACGCCGAACACAGAACACAGAACCGAACCACTTCTAAATGACTGATGTGATGAAAGGATGTTTATCTTTTTTAGGAACGAGCTCATCTTCAGTCAAAGTGTTTGTTGGCATCTTGCTAGCATGTCTAACCTGCTGAAAGCTTCGTGGGCGTGGCATCAAGAAACATGATGAACGATTGATTGGTAAGGTTGGTAACCATGTAAGTATGGAGGCAGAGCCTAGCAGACCCAAGCGGACTCACGGAAAGTATAAGCAAGGGCTTGTAGGTTTAACACACACAAAACGGGAATGGGCTTGATTGATGGAGAGCGACCCGCTGCCACATTTTCCCTGTTAAAAATAGCTATATATTAGATTTTTTTCTTTTGTTTTTGTTTTTTTTTGTTAAATCTCGATTTCATCATGTCATTATATCATGCCAAACCTAAACTTGAATTAATCGATTAAATCGATTTATCGCCCAGTCCTACCTCTTATTATGCAAAATTTTTGCAGCAGCTTGCTTGCTGCTGTAATAGTACTGCTGCTCTGACATCTCTTTAATCACATTTAAACAGTTGGGGAAGAACAGGAAACAAGTTGTAAACCCATAGAATGTTTTTTTTTCTTAGATGTCTTAAGGGAAAAGGGTGTTGCACATTAGTACATAGCATCACTTGGCCACAGTCATCTTCTTAAAGCTTACTATAACAACACGTGACAAGAGCCTCACAGAAAGCCAAACAAGAACGCCTTAAAACGGCTCTGCAGACATCATCAGCTTCCAGGTATTCTGTGAGTGTTTCACCCTGCAAAGCAGAAATCAATGAGACAACTGCACAGCTCAAGTACCGCGCAGGCTGCTAGGCTGAAGCAACAAAGTTAGACATGGATGGTTAACCACGGTGATGTAGATATGTTATTTCTTTTAAACTAATCTTTTAAACTCATTGTAAATTCAGTGTGAACGTGCTGTGTGCAGCTGTGTGTGCTATATTTGCTAACAGCGGCAAAATAGGTGAGATGGTGGCAGCAGTAATGATTGTGCTGCTTCTGGAGTGGCATCTTTATGGCTTCTATATGTGCCCGTTTGTGTCTCCATCTGTGTAGTTGAAGAGTTGAATTTTAAAACACTGCTGTATGTATTCATTTTGAGAGGGAAAATATCAGTAAATGTCTTTAAAATATACTCCATCCATTCTGTGTGCAGTGTTATAAACAAGGGCTATTTGGTCAAATAATGTATAATACACAGCATAGTAAACAATACAGTAAATAAGTAGGAAACTGATTGCTTAAGAGTGAAAATTAAGTTTTACTAAGGTTTTTTTTTTTTTTTTTNGTTTTTTTTTTTTTTTTGGATAAATTTCACAAGTGTTCACCAAGGCCAAGCTGTAGATGGTTGTAATGTTTGAGCATAATTACACACATTTCAGTTGATTTGCTTATTGAAATCCCTGTCAGGATTAACTAATGGTCATGATATCATCAGATTTGGGTAGTAACGGATTACATGTAATGGCATTATGTAATCAGGACACAATAAAAAATGTAACTGTATTCCATTACAGTTACAGAGAAAAAAGTGTAATCAGATTACCGATACATTTCATAAAAAAATGTGGATTACTATCAGGATTACACTTGTAAAATGATCAAAAACTATTTTCTGCCAAGCACACGCTGCACACATAACATCTCTCAACACTGCTCTGAGAGGAATGTTTATGAGCATTGCTGTGGACACCATTGAAAAAAAAAATGCTTTCAGTGCGTGGAAATTTTGCCTCTATTTTGTCTTTAAGGCAGAACATTACAGTACAATTTATGCCTTCGAGCTGTGAAAATATTGTCAGCAACCAAAAACGCTACATCTGATCTAAAGAAACATTTGCAGGTAAGACCAACCGCTGTGCTAGCTACACAGAAACCAGGTAGCCAAAGCCAGAGTTAGCCAAAACTAATGTTAGCCAGCATTGAATACCACAACTATCCATTATTATTATTGTTGTAGCGACTCTCGGAGAGATGCACGGAGAGATGGCTTAGTTTGGCGATTTATTAAATGAAAAAAGAAACTACTGTAGGTCGTAACAACGCCGTAACAATCAATTAGCGTCTTTTTTGTTTTTAGGTCTGTCTCGTTCTCTGTCTGTGTGAGGTTATTATTATAACCAGCGATCTAATTCTTAAAAGCAGCAGAATAAGTAAATACAATTAAAGGGTAATACTGGTGATAGTGTATGTTTGAGCCCAATATACACAATGTGTACACTTGTTACATTATTACCAACCATTTTCCAAAACATACTACTGTAGGGTAATTGTTAGTATTGTTTTTCCTACCTTCCACACTGTCATTGGTTTCACTTCTTTGCAATAAGCTACAAAACTCAACTTGTAGAGACTTGATATGTATTTGAGATCAATAATCAGCAAACACAACAGCTATTACATTTTTTGTTGAAGTAACTTTATTTAATGCTCAAACACAGAGCTGCACAGAAGACAATGTATTTCTCCACCAGGAAATACAGTCCCAGGAGAAGACAGCTTTTACCGAGAAATTAAAACAACCATGCCTTCTGCAAACTTCACTAAGTGGACTTCTGATTTGTTAAAAAATACTGTGGATGCTCTTAATCCATGTACAGAAAATTTAGAGCATTTTGTTTTTACTTTGTAAAAGAACCAGATTTCACTTTTGCTTTGATAACTGTACTATTCCTGTACTGTTCTGTAAGCCTGTAATTCAATTTAGAAATGGAAGGCTTACTGCCTGAATTTTCTTTTCATGTCCCCATTTTCTTTCCTAATGTTATCTTACATTGTCCTTTTGTTTCACAGAATACATTTTAAACACTGTATAAAATATAAAAGGCATCTTAGTGATATTTCTTTTCTCTTGCCTTTATGTGCACATTTGGCATTGAAGTAATCTAAAAGTAATGGAAAGTAATCAAGTTACATTACTTTAACATTGCTGTCATTGGATTATGTTACTGATTATATTTTTTTAGCTGGTAATTAGTAACTGTACCTGATTACATTCTTAAACCCTCCCAACCCTGGATATCATCAAACAGCATTCCCACTGTTGTCTCAACTAGTTATACAAGATTGTTTTTAGTGGGCAAGAGGCTTTTTTTTCTTCAGATTTCTCCATATGTTGGGGAAATCTATGATTAATAACTAACTTCTATCATGTAAAAGCTGTGGATGGCTCCGTCCGTGCTGGTGGAGGAGTGACAACCAATAATAACTGGATGAGTGTGAATGTGTGCATGTCTGAGTGTGTTTTCTGTGTATATTGGTTTATTTCTCTTAAGCTGAGCTCTGTGAATGCCACATCCTTTGTGTGTGTGTGTGTGTGTGGTGTAATGTATGGCCTGCCTAATGTTTAACCGATATGTAGCTTTAAGGCAGCTGATTTAAAATGATAGTATTGTTGTCATGACATTTTAAGCAACACGTTCTGAGTGACGATCATTACAGCTTGTGTGTTGTTACTTCTCTCATTCATTTTAGTCCAGCTACAGCTTCAGAGAAAACATAAATGATTTTATACACCACAGACTTTTATAATCTATGAAAAACATGCTGCCTTTTTTCTTTTTTTTTTTTTTTTTTTTTTTTTGTGCATAGCCAAACTGACAATATTGTCCAGTGCCCATACTGTACACTGAGTAACATGCAGTGTTTCAGGTTGAGGCCAGCATTTGAAAAGACATACAGTATTTTGAATGTGAAAATTTTTTTCCCAGTCCAGAGAGCTTGTTACCTTGACAACAGCAGAAGATTGGTCGTGTGGAGGAGTGAGCAAGTAAGCATGTGAGCTGAGCTTGCCGCGGCACGGCTGTGCCGAACAAACAAGCTCTGTCGCAAAGTGTGTCACGAGTGCTGTTGCTGCTACTAATGCTGCTGCTGCTACTGCTACTAATGTGCTGCTACTAATGCTGCTGCTGCTTCTAATGTTGCTAGTAATGCTGCTGCTAATGCTGTAGCTGCTGCTGCTGCTAATGCTGCTAATGCTGCTGCTACTAAGGCTGTTGTGCTTTTAATGCTGCTGTTGCTTTTAATGCTGCTGCTGCTACAAATGCTGCTAATGCTGCTGCTACCGATGCTACTAAAGCTTGGTTTATACTAAACATTAACGAGCGTATGCTTGTACGTGCATTGTAAGCGGAATTGTTCACATGCAGACATCCGTAGGTAACATCTATCTGAAGGGTTAAACACGCTATCCACCAGGCGGCAATGTGCGGGGCCTAACTTGATTTGTCTCGGAAGACCTTCACTCACCTCAAAACTGCTTCCGATTTTACAAAGCAACTAGTGTAAACAACAATGACAGTGGAGGAGTGCACAGATAATAAAATAGTTAAACAGTACTGTATACTTTCAGGATGCTGGTGTGCTAAAATATTCACATTGGTGGCTCTGCCTGTGCTGCTAATGTCACGACTAACGTTCACAACGCTGCCCCCGCCTTTCTGTAAGTACTGCATCTCGTAAGCGTAGCACTAATTCTGGATGATGCGTACAAATGACACTTCAGACCAACCCTGGAAATGCGTAGCAGCCATCTTGCATATGCATAGTTAACGTGACGTATAAACCAGGTTTAATGCTGCTGCCCTCATCCCCTCCCTTCTCTGCCTTCATTTAATATCAGCCTTTTATTTAGCAGGTTTGTTGTTGACCTGTATCCACCCCTCCTAGCCATCTGGCAGCCTCACCTTACCATTGTCTTTATCTAGACAGGCTTTTTCCCCGTCTTTCTGCTCCTGTCCTTTTTCCCCTACTCATCGTTCTCTTCCACTTAGCTGTTGAGTACAGCTCATTGCCATTGTCTACCTTTAGATATCCAGCCTGATAAAGCCGCTGTCTGTGCTGATTGCTCGTGTTGGAGATATGGATGATCAGTATGCTTTGGTGCCTCCCAACTGAAGCCAGGCAGCCTTATCAATAATGGAGTAGTTTTTGAAGAGGAGATGTGTGGTGTGCATCTTTCTGTTTCTCTACATCTCTCTGTATTCCCCTGCCCTGTCTGCCCACACCCTTCAGTGTCAGGTTTCCCCTCCAGAGTGTGCACAGAAGAGTGGATGACTGAATCTAATTAGTGAAGATATTACAATAAGCTCCGATACCTGATGCTTTGACATACTGCAGGCTGAACACAGGCCGTCATATTGAGCTGCTGTTGCTTCCTATTGTTTAATTAGCCCTCTGACTTGATGTAGGGTTGGTTTATATGTAACATTACTGCACTAAACCTTACAGTGCTCTATAGTGTAAGTCACCCCTACTTACTTAAACATCCATTCTGCTAATGTATTATTTTACAGTTAGAGGTATGAATCACAACAAAATTAAAGCTAATATCCCTCTGGTTTGCTGTTTTCTCATGCCATAATGTGTACTTTTCTTTTTTAATGAATATTCTCAGGTCAAAACATCCAAATCTCAATTATACTTACTAGAAGAAAGCACATCTTTGATATACAAGCAGGCTTAAATAAAATTATCAAACAATATTCCAACACATTCTTAGCCATTTCTGCCTCTGTAAAATAAAAATGACCTTCTCTCCATAACTGATATCTACGCAGCTCGTGTGGTGACGCTTGTGAAAAAAATATAACGTGTGGCCACATGTTGTTAATGTGTACGAACGAGATAATTAAATCATGGCCGTAAGATACTTAAACCATGGCCACAAGGTACTACTGCGTGGCCACAAGACACAACATGAGTTATTATCGTGTAGGAATGACTTAATTATACATAATGAACTTACTCTTATGGCCCATAAATGTTGAAAATTAATCTGTAATTCTTTTTCTGAAACATGTTACTGTTGATTGTGACAAAGTGTAATAAACTTGCACACGATTGCTTCTAACAGCCTCCAACTTTTTCAAAGCGATTTCCATAAAGTTCAAAACAAGTGCACAGTCCATTTGTAGGTGCAGTTAGCTATCGTATGGTTGCATCATCTTAGGCTGGATTTACATGACCACGTACGTGCGACCTGATTCCGATGTTTTGTTCATGTCACACATATCGGATACATTTGCTGAAGATGTAAACGGTGAAAAGCCACATGGAATCTGATATTTTCAGATCTGTTCTGGGCCACTTGCACATGTGGAAATAAATCAGATACATGTTGGATATCTGCCAATGTGACTACAATCTAAATATGCAGATTGGAGTTTCCTTGTCATTCCAATTCTAAACTTCAGCGTGTTTAGCTAAACTTCAGCGTGAGGGGAGTCCTACCTCGCGTTTTCCACTGGTTTCACTTCACTTTTTCACTAATAAGTTGGAATCTCACATCATAAAGAATTGGACCAGTTATTGCAATTAACTCATCCTGTCTATGTTACACACAGACACACACATACACACATACAGATACATACAAACATGTATGCAGTTAAACACACATTTGCTGTACACAGACACAGGTATGCTGTTCTTTGTTTGGGCAGTCTCCTACAGCTTAAAGTGTATTCATAAATGCAATCTAGGGATACAAAATTTAAAATCAGTGTACCAAAAACATTGGTGATGGATAAACCTGAAATTTCCTGAACCACTGGCTCAGAATTTCCAAAAAGAACAAGATCATTTTTCTGTTGCAATTGTCAACCACAAATTTGAACTTTGGACACATTTTGGTTCATGTTTGCTCACTACCAGAAACCTGCAGTGCTTCAGCCAAGACAGATGAGTTGCATTTTCTTTGAGTTGGCAGTAGAAATCCTCAAAATAGCCCAGAGATGATCATCAGTGGGCCTTTATCGATATTTTGAATTTTTTTTTTTAATGGTTAGGAATAGTTTGTCACACAGATAAGTGCTTCGAAACGAACATGACACTGCCCCAGTTCAGCGAGTACCTCTGTACAGTCCACCATATGCTGCCTCAATTTTCACCAAACGCGCACACACACGCTCGCACACGCACACGCTCGCACACGCACTAGACAATGTTGTAATCAGATTCTGATGTAATAATGCATTTCACAATAACTGATGTAACCATGACTTATTTTAAACCTTTTCTGCTGATGAATAATACAGTGCAATAATGGGATCTACTTTCATCCTTCATCTTTCTCATGGTTTCCACTACTACACATTTCTGTATTCATTGCTATTATTCTCTCTGCTTCATCCCTGGTAGAGAGGAACACTCAGATGCATCATTGAGCTGCTGTAGTATATTCTTAGCTGTGGCTAAGCTGTTTTTTCCATGCATGTCATGTAAAGGCAGCAACTTCTCAGTCACTTCTAGTCATTAATACCGCTGATGAGCAGAGCGAGCTGAGCTACTTCTGTGTTGGTTCTTGCAAGTGCCAATGAATAAGCAGTGCAGTCGGTTTTTGTTTTTTCATACATTCACCTGGTCATAAATGTCATTTGATAATTAACTGATCTGCTGCAGTATTCAGCCAACATTTCTGAAAAAATAATGAATAAAATGCACAAATCTTGAAATATATATATAAAAATCATAAGTTGTCAGAAGGTTAAAAATGTTTTTTGTTTTTCCATATTGTCTAGCCCTAACTGTTTGGCCAAAACTGCATTGTCACCGTAGCCTAAGCTAAACCTATGTAACCTGTCCAGAGCCTCCAGTTCATCTCTACCAGCAGGCAGCTAAACATTCTTTATTTCATACTGCTACAAGTTATTTTAGTCTTGTGAGATTTTGTGCCAATTGTACTAATATAGTACCTACTGTGACCTGCATATGAACTCAACATAATAGCTAGCCTGCGTAGTTTTGTCAAAAATGATTTACTATGCTGCAAAGAAGGTGGCGTAAGCAGAAATGGATGACCCTGCATGATGTGTACAGCTCTGTGACATCCATTATGAATTCAGACAGAGGTCAGTGCTGCTGTTCTAGGTCGTATTGCAGCCGACTCTGATCTGTTCTTTAATAGGACAGCCAGACACGAGACTGACTGGAGAGGGTTTTCTGTAAAGCCCCGGAGGCCATGCTAGTGTGTTTGCATCATGTGGGGTTCTGTCTCATGGTCCAGATTTCCCACATGGAGGTGCAGCGATGATGCCAGGTTGTGGAAATGGCAGCTTTTCCTGTAATCAGATGCCAAACAACAGAGAGAAATCAGGACAAAAGATACCTGAAGCCAGCGTCAGAGCCGCTGTATTCTCTCAAATCCCACAGCACACAGAAGTGCACACTGGCCTGTGATTTCTCTGTTGCACACACACTCAAATGCATCACACATCACTACTGGTTACGCATTAGGGGCGGAATGCAGCCTTTAGGACCATACTGGCCATTTTGCAGGTAGGAGCCTAATATATTCAATTTTCATACACGTAACGTTACCGACAATCATTTCCCAAAGCATACTACTGNAGCCTAATATATTCAATTTTCATACACGTAACGTTACCGACAATCATTTCCCAAAGCATACTACTGCAACGGTGAACTAAAAAATTTTTCCTATCTTCCAGACTGTCATTGGCTTCGGTTCATTCTGGTACACTATTAAACTTAACTTGACACTTGAAATGTTCTTGGGATAGGTAACCCATCATTGTGAACAAGCTGTGTATTCAGAGTTTTTTTTTTTTTTTTTTTNTTTTTTTTTTTTTTTTTTTTAAAGTTACGTAATTTTAGTGTTTAAGCACAATAAAAAGCGTGGAGTGATCTGAAAATGTTTCCCAGTGGTGATCTCAAGTGCTGTAGTGAAGAACTGACAACAGGAAGCATTTTCAGATCACTCTGCACTTTTTATTGCTAAAATTATGTAATTTCAAAAAAAAAAAAAAAACNAAAAAAAAAAAAAAAACTCAATGGCTTGTTCGCAATGATGGATTACCTTTCCCAAGAACGTTTGAGGTATCAGTAAGCTGATTTTAATAGTGTACCAGAATGAACTGAAACCAGTGGCAGTCTGGAAGGTAGGAATTTTTTTTTTTTTAATTCACCGTTCCAATATATGCTTTGTAAAATGTTTGTTAGTCACNAGGAATTTTTTTTTTTTTAATTCACCGTTCCAATATATGCTTTGTAAAATGTTTGTTAGTCACATTACATGTATGAAAATTGAATATATTAGGCTCAAACATACAAAATGGTCGGTATGGTCCTTTAGCTAAGTCTGCTGGTCTTCAGTCATAAATAGTATCACCCACCCCACACCCCACACCCCACCCCCAAAAAAAAAAGNTTTTTTTTTTTTTTTTTTTTTGAAGACATGCACTATAATGAGTATCTGGAGATCAGTATGTTGTCTGTTGTAACCTCTGGTGATTCTGTCTGAGGAAGGTGAGCTGCTAGATATTTAAAATATTAACATTTTGAACAAGCAAGGATGCACACTCAGTTATTTTCCGATGGTGAAAAAACACGTAGAGAGGACAGGCTGTTAATATGCTTCTGCAGGCAATAGCGGGACATGGTTCTCTACCTGTAGTAGGTATCTCTCCTTTTCATCAGGTGGATGTGTTTGGGGGTCCTGCAAAATTTCACAACAAATTCGATCAGTCTCATAAATAATGAAAGCAGGTGGAGACAGAGAGCGTTTGCTTTTTCTGTCACAGGGAGTGCAGCTAGCTAATGTCTCAACTATGCTTGACTGGCTCAGCGTCAATTGCTTGCTTGTATTGAATGACAAATCAGCTCTTGGATTGTCTCTTCCAGCAACTTGTTCTGTCTTAGTATTCAGGCAGGTGTGCCCGCTTCTGGTGGAGAAACACATTTGTCGTGTCAGGCGTCAGGTGCTGACTGCGCTACTTCTGGGCATGCTTGTCGCGCAGGTCTCTACTTGTTGCACACGATGTAAAAAAAAAAAAAAAAAAAAAAAAAAAAATTTAAATGTCATCACACTGCAGTATTGTCAATATCATATTTCAAATTTTTATAAAACATAAAAAAAGTATACCAGCAATGTCCTCAGCAGTATATCAGCCCTATTACTGTTCACATAAATTCTTCACTTAGTTATTTTTCACCTACACTTTATTTATTTATTTATTATTATTATTAATTTTTTTCTTACTTACAATTTTTACTGGTTATGTTTACATACCCATTGGTGGTGCAATATTGTTTGCCTGTTTACACATTTACTCTCATGCTCATTGTTTTTTGTTCTGTACATATTGTAGTTTTTATCTGTACATATTGTTTATACTCATTATTTGTTTTTGACACCATGCACCGAGAGAAATTCCTTTTGCTCTTGTATTTGGCGAATAAAAGAATTCTAATTCTAATTCTGTTGTGCAAACATAAAAACCAGGTCAAAACAGCAGTTTTCAATGTATGTTTATTGCCCACCAATACTCGTTTACTGGCAGCAGCCTTTGATTTTTTTTTTTTTTTTTTTTAACAAAATAATATCTAGCATCTCTCTATCGCCTCAGTGTGTAAGCCAGATGCACTTTGGACACAAACTCCTTAAACATATTTTCCCTGTTGAGTCAGGTGTTTCCGTGATTACATGATTACAGCCAGTTAACTTTGAGTCCTGTTGTGTTGCGACTAAGTATTTGAGTATTCTGGTGCATTCTATCGCAGCGCCATTCTCTGAGCTCCAGTGAAGAGATTTCTCCTTATCTGCAGTCATAGTCTGTCAGCATCAAAGGCTCCTCTGATTCCTGCTGAAGGTCACTGTTGAAACCAGGGTTGGTTTCAGCGGCTCACTGACTCACAGCTCTGCTTTGAAGAGTTGTAGCAGAGCTGTTTGACTACATGCACATGTGCCGCTCTCCACCTTGCAAAGAACAAATGCAACACCTCCGACACATGTGATGGCAGTACTTAAGCAGTCTAAAGCATTGCTGAGATTTTATTTTTACAAAGCGCTGAACTATCTTTCTGCATGATAAATTAATTTGCCTATATCAGCACATTGTGCTATGTGTGTCTGTGTATCATATTGGAATCAGAACTTTTAACATAAAGTTAGGTTAAATGGAGACAAAGGTTTTTGAACTTTCACCTCTGCTGTTTTTAATCAACTTTAGTATCTTTGTTCTGTTCACAGATATCCCATAGTTTCTGTTTGGAAAGGTCTGTGCAAGTGTGTCTTCCTGGTTAGTTCATAAGAAAGCAGTGCCATGCTGTGCCATACTGCTGATGGGTATCTGGATTTAATTTATATTTTGACTAGTTCTGGATTGTCAGCTTTTGTTTGTGTGTGTGTGTGTGTGTGTGTATTATTCGCACACATTGCCCTCTCACTCTCTCTTGGTGTAGCTGAGTCAGAGCTAATTAGCTAAGAGGAGCCTGTCAGTGCCCCCCCAGCGCACAACCATTCCATCCCTCTGATCATACTGAGTTAGCTGGAAAAGTCCTCTTCAACACTGCATCCTAGCATTAACACTCAGTATCTTTACCCACATGGTAAAACCTTGATTATACTTGGATTAAAGGACCACACCAGCCATTTTGCGTGTTTGAACCTAATATATTTCAATTTTCATACACGTAACGTTACTGCACAATCATTTCCCAAAGCATACTACTGGAATGGTGAATTAAAAATTTTTTTTCCTACCTTCCAGACCNACAATCATTTCCCAAAGCATACTACTGGAATGGTGAATTAAAAATTTTTTTTCCTACCTTCCAGACCGCCATCGGTTTCAGTTCATTCTGGTACGCTATTAAAATCAACTCGTTGATACTTGAAATGTTCTTGGGATTGGTGATCCATCATCACCAACAAGATGTATTCAGGTTTTCTTTAGAAGTCACATAATTTTAGCATTTAAGTGCAATAAAAAGCACAGAGTGAATGTATGTCTCCACCGGGGAATATAGTCCCAAAAGAAGACCTACGTTTATCAAAAAATTTAAACAGCCATGACTTCATAAGGTTAACTATTAGCAGGTGATTTTTAAGGTGGGTGTATCGCTCAAATATTTGGTTTTGAAAGATTAAAAGATTTTGCAAAATATCAGAAAAGCTGAAATATGGTTTTATCCTTTAGGAAATGATTGTCAGTAACGNAGATTTTGCAAAATATCAGAAAAGCTGAAATATGGTTTTATCCTTTAGGAAATGATTGTCAGTAACGTAACGTGTGAAAATTGAATATATTAGGCTCAAATGCACTATCGCCAGTATGGTCCTTTAAGGCAATAAATGGAGTTTTATTTTCCCCCAAACGGCATGTATACACTGTAATTAGATTAAAACAAGTGTAAATCAGTGTAAACTTACTCTGAATAGAAGACACTGATTATGCGATAAATCGATTTATACAGGCATGTAAATGTTATAATGGGAGCAAGCCTCCTCTGCACGCATTTCCTCATCTAGCACACTCTCTATATACTCAAATTTGTCAAATTTGCAAATTCGGCAAATCGTGGAATCCTATTCTGTCCATGTACACGTCTTAACTCGCGGTATTGCCTTAATTGGAGTGCAGACAAATAATTAGTGTATGGGGTGCATGTAAACATATCAATGATGAAACCAACAAAAACAAATATGCATGTCCAGAGGCAAACAACTCCTCTTAACTAATATTAAGCATTCAAAAGCATTTTGTACAAACAGTAATACTATCATGTTTATAGAGAATGAGAATGTATTTAAATACGCTTGATCACATTCTGTTGGGTTTTTTTTTCTCTCACAGTTGAAGCTTTTTCTTTTTTTTTTTTTTTTTNTTTTTTTTTTTTTTTTTGAACACTTCAATGCAAGAACTGGCAGCATGAGTGCAGGTGCTTAACCAAGAACGCCATCTCTGAGTGCGAGGTTGTTTTTAACTGCATATTGCTGTGTTTGAGGTTGCACATCTCGAGTGAAATGTTTGAACTTGTTTGGAGCTTTAGTATAAATGCGTTTCTCTTTGACAGAAAACAAATGACTTAATTAGCCTTGAACTGTTGTGACAGTAAGAATTGGAGCGAATCGGGCACTTCTCTTCAGCCTCAAGATGAGCTAAATACGAAAGACGGAATGTCTTTCTCAACCGGCAGCAACATTTTGAAGGCATGGCTACCCTGACCCCGAAACCAAAGAGAAAAAGCAGCCGATTTCCTTAGCAAAAGCAGCTTCACTTGCTTCACTCACAGCCTTTCGCTGTCGTTCTGATGCCGTCATGGAAACAACTGCTGTTTATCTGCAGCTGTGTGATTCACTTTATTGTGTATCTCTTTATATGTACCATTAAAGCTGCATCTTCAAAATTAGAATAATGAAACATAGGATGACTCAGATGTTGAAACCTTGTGTCTCCTTGCTTAGCAAAGTAGTGCACTGACCTCAGTGTGATTACCAAAGAAGTATCTTGATAGTCTCGAGTGGCATTTCTCAGCCATGTTTCTGCTGAATAGAATCTTGGATAGAGTTCTGCAATCTGTCAGACCTCTGCTTCCAGCTGGGAAATTCCCACAGTCTCTATTCCAGCACAAATATACATGTTACCATCATCTTCCTCACCACTCAGGCCTTCTCCCTAAAGTCTGGCTTTAAATCCTGTCCTGGTCACCCACCTGCCACCCTGCTCGTGGCGTCAGCCTGCCTCCTCCTGCAACCTGCTCACCCTTTAACCTACTTTCCACCCAACATCCTGTGGCACAGACATCAACAGCCACACGCATTTATGGATAGATTAAGGAGAGAGACCCTCGCTGCTAACTACTGCTTCATTGAAATGGTGCAAACCTGACAGCCAGTTGCTGTTGCCCGTTGCTCTTTAGTGCCCCGTCAACTTCAAACCTGATGGATGAAACAAACGTGGGTTCAGTCCAGGGAAACGGTCCCACAATCACTGGAATGTCAGCAGTTTAGTCCAACACTAAGCATCTGTTGTGCTCCCTCCCACCTCCATGAGCCTGATAAACCCTTGTCTGACTTGTTCTCCATTAGGCTGCTTCTGATGATAAAATAGACATGTTTGTAACTTCTGATACTATGTACGCCATCATGTGTTACATGTACACAGATATACAGATGTAGAAATGCAAGCAATTGTAGCTTGTTTGTCTTGTTTTGATGAAACTATTCAGTTGAATATTAAGAAAATATTTTTTTTCTTTTGGTCAAACAAGCATGTTTTATTATATGCATAAATATGTGTTGTGGGAAACGTCAACACGAACGGTTATTATGGGATAGTCTCAGGTAAAGGTTTTCTCTGAGTGTTTAGTTTTAGAATGAGGGGCTCTTTCTATGAACCAAAAGCCTCAGCATGTTAGCGGTCTGTGCATCTCTCCCTCAGTGGGCCTTTCTTGCCAGAGAAGTGTTGTAGATGTGATCCATGAGGGACATGTTACCCTCCTCCAATACTAGAATACCAGAACATCTTGAGGAATGTGAAAGTGCTTGTGCTGTGCTGGTAATTAATGCTGGGTTTTGTTTTCATCTTGTTTTTCAGGATCCTGTGCAGCTGCAGCAGCAGGCGTTTCTCTAGTTGGATTGTAGCCCTCTGATATTCTCCCACAGCCATGGAATCGGTATGTTAATATCAGACGCCCTTTGCAAAATACACGACTCGGCTATTGTTGACAGACACGCAGACCGACATGGAGTCCTCTCTGTGCTCCTGTCGTGGACAGCTAGCATTTCTTTTCTCTTCCGTTGCAGCGTCTTGGTGCACGATGCGGCACCTTAGGTTGTGTCTGTGTGAGGGAGAGAGAACAGCAAGGACATGGGATAAAAAAAAAAGTCACACTTACACCACAGCTCTTCATAAACCAGCCAATCCATTTCCATTTCCAAGCATCGGGATGCACAACACAGCCTATTAATGAGGAAACCTTTCTTCCTGTGACTTCAATAATTCATTCAGAGTTAAAGATATGAGCTTATATTATTGTCAGCCCTGTGATTAAATGTTTTCCATTTCTTTAGCTCAAGAAATAACTTATTCACAATAACAGGAAATAATCCAACTTGAGTGGCTCTTGTTTTCTCAGCCAGTATAAAGGCTGTTTGTGAACGTATGTGTGTATGTCGACGACAACCAGCAGGCTCAGTTTTCTGTCCTCAGTCATGCAGGAAAGTGTGTGTGTGTGTGTCTGTGTGTGTGTGTGTGTGCATGAGTTGCTTGTACCAACAGGCAAAGCTGAAAGCGCAGCAGCATCCACTGGAATGCATGTGTGTTAGAACAGGGCTTAGTGCACACCTAACCTCTGCCTTCCTGTCCCTTTGTCAAAGGCTGTATGTGTGTGTGTTAGAGAACGAAAAGTGGGTCACAGCCTCTGTAGTGTTGAACCAGTGCATCCATCAAAGACCCTCCATTACTGTCTCTTTCATTCTTAGACACACACACACACACACTCTCTCTCTCACTCAAAACACTTTCCTTGCAGTTTAATATTATTCATCATCTGAGCAAAGAGATTTTTATTTTGTGTCTAAATTGGAGTGTTTAGCCGCACTGCTTAGTCTGTTGGCAGATAGTTTATAGCAGCCAAAGCCTAATGATTGGCATGAACTCTTTAAACTTTAACAAAACCTGCAGCCGAGCTCCGGGGATACAAATCACCTTGTCAGTGTTGCAGTGTGGTGTATAGATATGACAGGAATGCTTTTAATTTAACATTGCTCTGAGTAAATACATTCTCTAAAGGTGTGCAATGGCCATTGTGACAAAAAAAAATGATTGTGAATTTCTGGAGAAATGTGGCAAAATTTTGGCCATCTATTATTCCACAGACAGGACGCCATTCAAAATATGCTGATTCATCCCAAGACAAATTTTCCAAAGAGAAATATGTGACAGAGAAACAGATAGAAAAGCAGTAAATCTGGCTTTCCACTTTCCATCGCCCACATGTTCTGTTGGGAGCTACAAACCAATTGAACACACATGTCATTAAAAAACACTGAGTGCTAGTGATGAACTGCTGCAGTGCTGGCTCATCCTGCTCTCTTCCCTCTGAAAGATCATTTCTCTCTCTCTCTCTCTCTCTCTCTCTCTCTCTCCCCNCCCACCTCTCTTATGTGTCTGAGCTTGTGGCAGTGCACCAGCGAGTGCTGCTACTGTTTACCTCTCTGAGCCGCCGATATCTGCTTACTGTCAGTGGAAACCAAGGAAACCGACCACAAAGCTTATTATGCTGCCAGTAGTAGAATACATGCTGTGCTCTGCATGTCCAGCCGTTCTTCCCACACACACACACACACACACACACACACACACACACACTCTGCCACTCTCCATCTCCTCATGTCATACCAGTCACATGGATTCCAGGCAAGCAGCTCAGTAAATAAGAATCAGACTTTTATTTCTAACCGTATTCACGCCTTTACCGGCACGTTATGGTTAGCCAAACTGACTAAGGTGTCTGGTGTTTAGCCTTCTCTTTCCTCACTCCATCTTTCTCTTACAATGCAACTTTTTTTTTTTATCGTCACGTCATCTCATCCTCATGAAATTCATGCTACATCCCCCAACCTGCTCCCTAAAAGGGCATTACATGGGTTTTTGACACTGCTTGATGAACATGGTTGCTATATTGTACTAATGGAGTAGACACTGGTGGCAACACGAACATGCCGCTATGCTTCATCACAGATAGCGTAGAGCGTGCATTGTTGCACAGCAAACATTGACCTGGTCAAATAAAGAAGCCAGATCATCAGCAGCAGCTGCCGTGTTGAATCTCCAGCACATAGATTTATACAAGGCCTGATGTTAGCTTGTGACTTAGCAGGTCTGAATGTGGAACTGCTGTTGTGGACACAAATCTTTTGGGATTCATGCTAACCTGTTATTTACCTAAGATAAAGAAATGATGTTGTGAATGGCTGAATGTGGTTGAATGTAGAGTGGGGTTCTAAAGTCTGAGACCACATTGAAAATCCATGATGTCTTCCATGTAAATCTGAAAATAATCAGAAAGTATGACATCACAAGAAGCTCTTTGAAACATTGTCAAATCATTCTGGGATAACTTGGGTCATCAGGTTTTGCGTAAACTTGTGGAGTCCATGCCAGCTGGAGTGCATGCTGTCATTACAGCAAAAGGGGGGCGTACCAAATACTAAGATATTTTGACATTCATGTACATTAACAATTTGAGTGAAAAGTTGAGTCTTTGAAAAAGTTTCAACTTTTCACTTAAATTTTAAGATATTATCATTTGTAATGAAAAATCTTGTATTAAATTCAAAAAGCATGCAAAATAGAAGCATTTTCACAGTGGTCTCAAACTTTTGGACCCCACTGTATGTCATTCTCGTCATACGTAGGGATTTGTGTGATAGTGGCGTCGCTGTCTTCTCCTTCCTCCTTCTCTCTTTGCTGTGGTCTGGCATCAGCAATGCTGATATTGCTCTCCGCTTTATCTTTTGGACGGAGCTTAGAGGGACGCGTATTGGACGCGGCGCAGATGAAAGGCTAAAACTCTTGTAATCACGCTTTCTTCACTGGTTCTCTATCGGCCCCCCCCAGTCGTCTCCTCTCCCTCCAAAGCAGGGCTTGTTCCTCAGTGGGGATTAGTGTGTGCAGCAGTGCTGTGAACAGGGAAGTGGGCCCTGCCAGTCACGTTACATAACTCGCCCCCGCCAGTGCTGCTCGGCCTGGCCCGGCTGGAGAGACGACTATAGAGGCTTTGTTCTCCAACCTTCCCTTCTTCCTCCCCTCTGCTTCTCCTCCTCCTTCCCCCAAGCAGGCCGCATACTAATGCTGCATAGAAGGAGTCTGTTTGCAGGGAACAGGCGAAGCTCTGTGGCGAGGAGTGTGGAGAAACTCGCCAACAGTGAGCAGAATAGCGGGGAGCTCACATCTTAGGCAGAGGAATGTGGGGTCTGCCGCAGGTCGTGCAGTTGCAGGGAGGCTGAGAGAGAGAGAGAGAGCAGCTCCGCGCTTTGCTGTCTGACCAGGAGTTCCGCAGCAGGGCCGGCCATGAGACGGGAGGCTAGAGACCATTTGAGAAGCGATAAGGCGCCGTGTCACATTTTTCAAGGTCGGCATGTTACGAAATGGTTCACAAGTATTTCCTAATTCTGCGTCTTTGTGCCAGTGCACAGTTCAACTCAGCCCCACACACACACACACACACACACACACACGCTCTTTCCCACCTGGCAGCCTGCCACTATTAGCACTAAGGTAGGAGTAGACCAGAGTGCTCTGTGCATTGGAGGTTCATACCAGTTAGCAGTGTGAACGAGTAGAAGTAACTGGTAGTGTGAGCATGGCAGCAGTCATACTCAGCATGGAGCAGTGTGGAGTCGCTTCCTCTCCGTCTTCCCTTTACAGCCTTTGGGAGTTTTGCTGCTAAGGGATGACAAAGGACTTCAGTGGAATGTTAATGAAAGACAGTAACATGTTGCTTGAAACTTGCTCCTAAGAGAATAAACAGTATGGATTTTCCCAAATATATATCAAAGTATTTGTTCCTTCTGATTTCCATCGGTATGTTAAAGATATTTTTTAATCGTAGTTATAGTGCAAACCTACTCAAAATAACTTGAGTAGCACTTTTCTTTCTGGATATGTTTGGTTACTTATGTCTAAGTTTATGGAAAGCATACATTTATGATTGTATTATGTCAGGTTTGCAGATTAAAATTATATCTGTTTCTTGACTTATTAGGTCGTAAAGCCATTTGTCATTGAAAATCTGGCATTGATTACAAGGGAAAAATAATAAAAACAAAAAGCTCAAGATTGTGGCTGTTGCTAGGAGATTAGTGTTGCATTCCTGGTTCTGCTTTCCGTGAGCTTCAGTGCATTTAAACAAATGCAGCAACAACATCTATACCTGATGCTTACACTCATTTACATTCACTCCTGATTTATAATGTTGATAGGTAGTCCAAGAATTGCAATATATTCGATTTATTCCCCGTAGTGTATTTTAATGGCCCATTTCCTGTCACCATTCCCATGTTTAGTCAGGTCCACTCCCTCCTCTCATCTTCTATTTCTTTCTCTTACTGTCTTGTTTGCAGCACATCTCTTCTGTGTGATCGCTTCACTTTCACAAGAATCACATGATGACGCTCATTAGTTTTGAGTATTTGAAATTTGGGTGATGTAAAATAGTTTCATTTTACTTTTGCATGGGGCTAATTGTAAGTTGCTTTGCATAAGAGCTCTCCAACTTAAAATGCTTACAACATCAAATAAAAATGTGGACAGTCGAGGACAGTGTGTGTATATTTTGTGTCTGTATGCAGTCTTGGCTTCCTCTCTGCGTTTGGAGACGGGTTAGAGTGAGATTTCAGTGCATCAGCTGTGAGCCAAGTTCTCATCAAAGCGTAGCAGCTACACACCAAGACTGTTTTTAGATGTGACAGCTAATTTTAGAGCTGCTAGGCCCTTGCCCAAGGTGGGGGAGGATAAGATAACATTGAAGTAGCCCTCTCTCCCGACATTTTTTTTTTTTTTTTTTNTTTTTTTTTTTTTTTTTTGGTCTATCCAGTTCCCTACATTCACCCCTGTGGATGATGATACTGCATCCAAATACAAATCCTGTTCATGTCTTCAAACTCTTAGGCTGTGTTTACATGACCCACACATGCAGTCTGATTCTGATCTTTTGCTCACATGACATGTATCAGACACGCTTCCTGTGATGTAAACGGTAAAAAGCCACATGGAATCGGATATTCTTAGATCCGTTTTGGGCCATTTGCA
The DNA here is from genome assembly GCA_014773175.1 of Lucifuga dentata. NCBI lineage: Eukaryota > Metazoa > Chordata > Actinopteri > Ophidiiformes > Bythitidae > Lucifuga > Lucifuga dentata. Next base: position 156,091 of record VXCM01000689.1, read on the forward strand.
TATGTGGAAATAAATCAGATATGTATCGGATATCCGCCAATGCGACTGCTGTCAAATACACAGATTGGAATTTCCTTCCCATTCCGACTCCTACGTAATATTCCACCTTGTCCGCATGTGGATGATGCAAGTGATCAATATGATGACCGCTCTCTGTAAATAGAAATGGAGGACATACCATATATAGCAGACATACTGATGTCTGTTTATGTCAAATAGACGTGCTAATGTATGATAACAGGCTCCCCTTACAGCAGCAAAAGTACCGCTTCTCCTCCATGATCACCCGACGAAAATACATGTCCGGATGGGAGAGATAAATGCTCACACAACATATCAGATGTTTCTCTCTGCATTTGAAAGTTGCTAACCCGCTGATCATATTTTTAAATAGTTCTCCCATCTTCGTCCTTTGAAACGTTTTGTTTACAACTGTCTCATAAGCGTGCACGTGCAGCTGCATCCGGGCTGCTATAGGTTAAAGCCGTGTAAATACAAGTATCTGGTAGGAGCCCCTTAAAAAAGAAAATGGAAATATGCTGAACAAAAAATTGGATATTGGCAAAAGATCGGAATTGAGCATTAAGACTTGCATTGTAAATCCAGCCTTAGTGTGTCCACTGAGCATCACACAAGTGAGCACACATGCTGTCACACACTTGTCAGAGTAGCATGTTGAAATAGGACTATAACTAGCCAGAAATGTTAAAGTTGAGTGCATAGGGTTTTAGGGTCATAATTTGGGTTTGCTACAATTTGTGTTTGTGGATTGAAGAGGAAAAAAAAAAACTAGCATAACCATTTCCAACACTTATTTTTCAGAAACATCTTCCTTACCAAATCACCCAAACATATTTGCGTACTGAACAAATAGAACTGCGTTACACACATGACCTACCATACCCTGAAGTGTGGGTGATGTTGCTGCATGGTACAAATTAACGGGAAGCGTTACACCCCTGCACTGGAATAAATTGCTATTCTTGAATGTCAAATGTAGCTGCAGCTTTATGGGTGCCATTGTGCTAAAGTGTAGCAGGCCAAATGAAGATTAGCTGTGGCTGTTGATCCTGGAATTGCAGTGTTTTGAAGATAAAGACGTGTACTTGAAGTTATATACATACATGCAGGTAGTGTTTAAGCATCTCAATGCACTGATACTACAAAGGAACACGTGCACCTTTATGTTGTTTATGGGCCCACGTTAGTGTCAGATCTCAGCCAGGAACCGCTAGTTTGAGGCATGTAAATTATTTTTAGTTGCAGTGGGAGAGTCTGCTGTGATTCTTCTCCTTTTAAAAACACAATACTAGTCGAAAACCCTTTTTTTGTTTTAGAAAAATGAATGATTGAGAGCAGCAAAGATGTCTGCTCCACATTTTCCAACCATTATGTCGTGATAATGGCCTCTATTCTGATTTGTTTGTGCCAGGCTGGCATCGGATTTCGGGAAGGTTTGTCCCGAGTATACGTGGATATGTTATTCGCTTGTTTTCTGTCAATAATCTGAATGCCCTCCATGCACTCACACACACACACACACACACACCATCAGCCAGCACAACAAGCTTACACACACAGCCATGTGGCAGAGCTGCCCCGTTCTGGCCTCACAGTCCCATCCCTCACACAGCCACAGTGCACTGACCTTGGTTTCAAGTAGCTCTGCTCTGTTCGAAAGCCAACACCTCTCCCGGGATGGGCTGACCTTGTTGTCTGACACACTGTAAGTCTGCACCTTGCTCTCTCTCTCTCTCTCTCTCTCTCTCTCTCTCTCTCTCTCTCTCTGTGTGTCTCTGTTTCTGTCTCTGTCTCTGTCTGTCTCTTTCGCATCGTCACCTGAATCGTCATTGGTAATCTAAGATTCTGAGATTTCGTGGAAGCGAGCATATTCATTTTCATTACGCACAACACATATTTGCGCCAACTTAACAAGTCCACTGTAGCGTGTAGGTGTGGGTCTCTTCATTGTCTCGTTTGAATACAAAGATGGAGTACCAGTGAGGGTTCAGCACGTTTAGACTCTCCCTAACCAGGTGTTCCTTCATCAGACATCCTCTCTGCTGAGTGACAGCACACTCTTTTATGAGGGTGCGCACAGCAGCACACACACTGTTGTCCCTCCCTTGATGCTCTTTGCTTTGATTCCCTGCAGCTGTCGGACTTTGCGTCGTACACGGATGAGTCTGGGCACGCATGCCTGTTTACCTAATGGCCCATAACTGAAAAAGTGTTTGTGTGCAGATGGTTTTGCTACTTCATCAATGTTTTTGTTTTTGTTTGTTTCTTTTGTAACAAACAAAGTCTTTCTGATGTTGCTGTTTCCAAATATGTTGGTGTCATATGGATCAAATTTGTCAAAATAGTGAGGAGTATTGGAAGACCAGGAGGCTGTGCTGCTCTGTAATGCACCCAGACAAGTGTGTGTGTGTGCGTGTGTGTGTGTGACCCAGCACAACTGGAATTGTGCATCTTGTTAATGAAAATACAGCTGTTTGCCAACACACGTGCTTCATGTTACTATCAACAGTACAAAGAAAATGTCATGTTTATAGAAATATGCTAAACAAATTGGCTTAATTGAAATGTAATGTCTTACAAATGTAATGTCATTACAAAATGAAATGTCTTACACACATGCTTTCAGCTGTGTGTAATGATAAATTACTGGTCAACTGCTATTATAGGTACAATCAGAGCATCCATTGCTGCTCATCTACAAAAATCACATCTCTGTGTCATTTAGTCCAAGTTAGGCTGCGTGAAATGAGAATGGAAACTGAATGGTTTATTGAGTACTTTCAGATAAATAATGTATTCTCTGAGCAAAGCTGTGCACTATGCTGTATATAGAATTGGAGCACTGTGATCACTTGTGTGTGTCTGGGGAGGAACACACTGTTTCATCAGTGTTTTTTTTTTTTAATGTATAATAATGCCTCAGATGTCCACTTGAATTTATTTGGAAGCTCATGGTTTGCTTTGGATGAGGGCATGTGTATCTTGTTGAAGGCCATCTGAAAAATTTTGCAATTTTGATGGTCCAGGCGGGTCTGTGCTTTGCATCAGGCTGTGCAGGAGCTGGGCGAGAGCCAGAAGCCAGCCAGGACAACAGATGAGCAAGCAGATGGACTTCCTTGGACTTAACCCTTCCCACGCCACTTCATCCTCTTAGCCAGCCACCTCCTCCAACCTGCAGGCCAGCGTGGAAAGAGAAGGAGTGCAGAGAGAGAGAGAGAGAGTNCCTCCTCCAACCTGCAGGCCAGCGTGGAAAGAGAAGGAGTGCAGAGAGAGAGAGAGAGAGTGTGTGTGTGTGTGTGTGTGTGTATTTAGTAGGAGTGGTACATAATAAAGTAGGGAGTGGGGGCGAGAAAGAAAGATAGTAAACAGAGTGAGCGAGAGAAATCTTTGCCCTTATTTTTTTGCTCTCCACCATGGCATGGTGTGTGTGTGTGTGTGTTGAGCTTTGCTGACATAGTGCTCTGTTCTGTCCTCCTGCTCTCTACTTTCTGCCTTCTCTCAGACAAGCAGGACTTTGCTTGTTTGTCATGGGGATGTCTTGGCTTTTTTCTGGGAAGTATAGCCACCACACCCTGAGAGAACCACTGGCTTCCTTCCAACTGTTTTAGCATTATCTGCTGTGTGCTCTGTGGTAAAAAGCCTTAAGCCATGGATGGCATTGTTTTGTCCATGCCGCGCTCCCAATTGCACGGCCTGGCCAATGTCTGTCTCTTAAGCATGATCATCGGTATGAGCCACAAATTTGGTTGAGGAATGCGGGGTCTCGGTTTAATTGCTAATCGATGGTTGCTAAGTAAAGTTTCTGGAAGGCACTCTCTCTCTTAACCAGTGGACGGTAAATAGAAAAGCCTGAGAGACAGTCAATACCAGCTACGCCTGTTGGGCCATGTGGATAAGCCTACGAGCGAGGAAAGACGCACAGCAGGATTTACAGTGCTGCTGCTAATGTGGTACCCAAAAATCTTTTTCAACGTGAGAAGCTCAGCAGGTTGTTCTAGTTTTCTCTCTCTTTGTCTCCTTTGCTGTTCTTCAGGTTTTTCGTGGGCAACAGAAAGAGTAATGACACGCATGCTTGTTCTCTCACCAACAAGCTGGCTATCTTCTTCCTGCTCTCTTTTTTTTGAAGAGAAAGCAGCTGTGGGTCATTAAAGTGATGTCATCTGTTGCTACATGGTAACAATAGCTTTAGCTCCCCTTCCCACTCCTACTACAAGCACCCACCCACTCCACTCTTGGACACCCCCTCCTCACTCTCCGTGGCTGGAGTGAGAGCTGAATGTGGTGTGTGTGTATTGGGGGGGGGGATCTGTGGCTCTTTCTGAATTCTCTTGGCTTCACTGGCTGGGTCTCATTGTTTGGAGAGCTGTAGATGACCATAACACAAGGAGGGCAGGAGAGCCACGGCTAAACAGAAAAATGGACACAGGGGAGGAGCATTGAGGAGCAGCTATTGTTGAAAGGGGGGNGGGTTTTGACTTTTTATGGAGGTGAGCCCTGAATTTAAGGCACCCACCTCGTATTTCTGCCTGCAGATGCAGGGAAATGCCTGAGGGAGGACTTTATTCTTCTTTTCTCACATAGCCACCACCACCTAATTCTGATAATTTGCTGTGTAGTCATCATAACGTCGATTTCATATTGACTAAACCGACACTGGATCGTTGATTATTTGCTGTTCATATTATTCTGTAATGTTTCCTTGTTTTTGATTCAATTCAATTCAATCAACTTTATTATCCACCTTTGTAACCCAAAGGTGGAAATTTGTCTTTGGCTTGCAACATAAGTTAACAAACAACCAAATTTGGACAAGACAGAAAGTAAATATACACTAGTTGTACATAAGTACCTTTAAAAACAAACAGTCACATGACAGATAAAAAAGATTACATCACAGGTAAAAAGTGCTAAGTGCTGGGAGAAGACTAATTTGATCTGACTATTGGCTACTGATTACCGATTTAACTGTTTTATAGCAAATGGGAATGAATGATCTTTGTAATGTACCTGTTTCTCCACCTGCGGCTCCTGTTGCACACCCGACCGTTTGAGGAGAGGGAATCTCTCTTTGAATAGCCTCTCCTGAGGTTTCTTCCATTTTTCTTATACATTAAGGTTTTTAGGGGGTTTGTCCTTGTCTTCTGAGAGAGCTTGGGCTGGGTCAGGAACTGCTAATGTGTGGGTCTGTAAAGCCCTTTGAGACATTGTATGTGAGACTGGGCTATACAAATAGACTTGACTTCTACGCTAAATTTAAGGTAAGGTTCTTCTATAGCTGTTTATGTAAAGACACTGACTGATACATTTGAAACAGTTTGCCATCCGTCTGCGTTATATATCCTGCACAGGTTTGTGGGGGACGGGGGTCATATCCTCTGAGGGAAAGGTGAGGTACATCCTGGACAGGTCGTAGAGCTGCTGACATGCTAAGATTGTGCTGATGTAACTCAGGACTTGTTGTAACTTCCTAACAGCAACACTCAATGCTTATCACTTCAGCCATGGAGCAGTTTATTTGCAGTACCTGCTGAGAGAATATGTAGGTTTCCCCAGTTTCTACATTCTAAGCCAGGAGACAACGGTCAAGTAGCCTCAAACTGAAAAATCAGGAATGTGTGTGTGTGTATATGTGTGCATGCGCATGCCTGTGCCTGTGCAGCATTGCTGGTGATTGTTGAGATGAAGTTGTTGAGTTCCACAGCACTGCTGCCTGCCAGGCTCCTGCAGCTTATGTGTTGAACAGTGTTCACCCGCACTGTCACTGCCTCTCCTGTTTGACTTGGCCTCAGAGTAGGCAGAAATTCAAAAATTGCAGTTTGGAGAAGGAACCCTTTGTGCTTTCTGTGGGGGGTTTGTGACTGAGAAGTGTGTTTTGATGTGCCAGCAGCTCTAGAGACCTTGGGGCACTCAGTCATTTTGCTTTGCTTAATAAAATTCAAACTTTTCCTCTCTGACATGCACTAGATGACAGTAATGGGTTTGCCGTTTGGAGTTCCTCGCTGTTCTGATGAAATCTGGGCCTCGGAGTCTTGCATTATCAGTCTCTTATTTCTACCTATCCACAGGTAGGAGGACATTAAATGAATAAAGAATATATTAAACATGAAAAGTGCGAGACTACCTGACTGTACGTCATGACAGAATGATTTTTACCATTTCTTAGCCAGTAAGCCTTGCAGGTATTTGCAGGTATACTGGTATTTGTTTCGTGTAAACCTGCTCGCTGAATTTGACCGGCGACGTTTTCCCTTTCCAGAGCCTCCTGCTCTTCATTATTCAACATTTGCTCCAGTTGTGGCAGGTTATATTTAGAAGCGTTGTTGGGGAAACCAACACGCGGTGTGCGCCAAAGGTAGTCAGAGGCTTGCTGCTCCATTCTGAATCTGGTTGCGGGTCGGGCCACCTCAAAAATCATCGCCATATGCCTCGGCCTTCCTTGCTGTCTCCTCTCATGACATTGTTTGTGTTCGCTCTTCTGACTCATCCTCATCCCGCTCCTCTCATGGCTTCTCCCTCAGCAGAGCCTGTCTGTTGTTTCTGTCAGCACAGCGCGAGTNCCCGCTCCTCTCATGGCTTCTCCCTCAGCAGAGCCTGTCTGTTGTTTCTGTCAGCACAGCGCGAGTGGTTCTTCATCCACTCGCGCTCAAGCCCAGGCCTCGCTCCGCTCCACGTTTTCTCCCATTTGTCACGGATAAACATCGTCTCAGTTCTCCCTTGTATGAGATCTCTCTCTCTCACCCACCATTACTCTTTCTGACACCCACCTACACTTACCGCGCATGTAGTATTCGCTAAAGGAACTCGTGTGTTTGCCCACTAAACTAGCATAAATCATTAGCTTCCATGTGTTTTTTTTTTTTTTTTTTNTTTTTTTTTTTTTTTTTCACTTTGTCTTTCTTTGCTTATTTGAGGCATTCAGCAGTCACTCTACATGGTTTAATCTCAATGCCAGCTTTATCGCTGCTTCAGCGTTTTGCTTGTCTAAGAGTCTCACTTTTTGACATACAGCACAACTGCTGTGCTATACCTTGTTATTTGTACGATTTAGTCATGAAAAGTATTCAGCGTGACACTCCTAAGCGACGTCCAGTGGATTATCGTATTCCTAATCTTTGCTGGATTTGGATTTACAGCACGGATGCAAGTCAGTAGGCATGAGGCCAGTGGCAGACATATCAACATAACATTGAGTAGCTTGCTTTCACCTGCAGGCCATCAAAGTTTTCATCTTTACATCACACTTTGCTTATCTCCCTGGATGGGGGCATTATCTCCTTCTGGCTGCTCCAGCTCCATTACTTAGCTGGCAGTCCTGAGCATCAGCCCTTCATAATACAGCGGTCCATTAGATTGCATCAACAGATTTAGAGTGTCTTTCTCTCGCATTGCATCTGTTTTTTTCGTCCTTCTGCACTCGGCTGTCAGAGAAATGGAGGGCTTGGGTCTGTATTTAGCAGTGGCTTTATGTCCAGCAGTACTGACTGCTAGGGCGCGGAAATATGGACAACATATTATTACACCATGTATAATTTTATATCACAATAAGAATAGATTTAGAACCCTTCGTACTAAGTACAGATCATTTCACTCACTTCATTTTGTGGAATGATGCAAGTCACCTCACATAGAGTTCAGTTTGATTGAAGTTTGACCTTGAAAATAACAAGACTCTTCAACAGCCAGACAGTTTCAGAGAGAGGGAATGATTGACCTCTGATTCAGGAATTATTGATTGTTTCTATCATTGCTCTTATAATTGTATGGCGAAATAAAACATACAGCATAGCCAAAGATTTGCTACATGGTTTCAGTGAGTGTAAGGACTGAAAGAGAAGGTCAAATAAGGAAGTGTTTAAAAAAAATTAGAATAATTTATAACTTCTGAAATGCTACCATTAGCCATACTAGTCATGCTAGCTCCAGCCGCTTGTGTTTACCTGTGCCCCCCCATTATTTCTGTTCCCACTTACTTTTCGCCACATCACACTAGTAAATGTCACCTTGCCAATTTCAATCTAACTGCCTTTATACAACATCAACTAAGCCGAAATTGCATCAACTCAAGCGAAAAATGTGCCTGCAGAATCACAGCTTTATTTCAATAAATGACAATAAATGCTGACAAATATTGGTCCATTGGCTGTGGATAAAGTGCATGTGCTATATACCTACAGCAAATTTGCTAAGGCCCAGTCTCTCTGCCACAGATTGCAGTTTTTTCATGGCCAGAAGGGAGAGTGACTCACTCTTATCCGCCCTCACATTCAGAGAGAGAGAGAGAGACAGAGAGGGAGGGAGAGAGAGAGCAGCAAGTGCTTTGTGTGACAGTGATGTGTTCAGATAAAGACAGCAGAGGTGTGGTGACTGTCTGTGTTCTGTCCGGCATCTTAATGTGCTGCTCCCGTCACCTAAAAGCTTGAAACTGAACATGTTAGGCTGTGTTGCTCCTTTTTTCTGCCAGGAGCAACATGCACTCTCTCTCTTTGACAACATCAGATATATTTACGTGAAATGAGCCAATTTGACACAGATGGAGCTCATGCTGGATGGATTGGTGCTGGTGGTGTTTGCGGCAGTAGTTGGTTTGAAGCTATTTCCTTGGAGGCCAGTAGACTGTCTGAAATATCATAAAACAAAACAAATGCGACATAACACTTTCATTTGGTACGTACTATCGTTAATAAATAATTGTAAAACCTACGAGCCCAGAAGATTAAAAAGAGCCACATCGAAATTGTTTCTGGGTCCCTACTCATCTTTGAGTGCTTTAATCCAGAAAAGCGATGCTGATGTTCGCTGCGTGTTTTGCCTGAAGGTGTTCACACTGACTTTCACTACTTGACCTCCTCGTGCTGATTGTGCTCCTCATTTCAGTGATTTTCACTAGTTTAATTGTGTGCAGCTATGTGTGCACACCTTTGTAATTGTCTTTGAATCTCCAGAAATATGAAGTTTTGTCTGGGGTTTTATTTTTCTCCACCCCTTTTGTTGGCAGGCTATTTGAATTTGGTTCATTTGGCTCATGCTATTATTTCTCAGGCGGTAGCAGGGCTACCTGGCTGCCTCACTGTGCTATGTGTGCGTGTGTTTTTGTCCTTTGGTTTGTAGGTTACAAGTGCTGACTGAGCTGCTTGTGGCTGTTATGTTGTCTAGACGAACCCCATCACATCTCACCTGACTGTCCTCAGTATCTGCCATATGCTACAGTGAGATGAATACCCTGTGTGTTCTAGACCCCCCACCCCCATCCCCACCCCCCAAACACTGGACAGCAGCTTTTCATGTCTCTTCATACTCTGGTCCTGCTGCACATTCATTCATCGCCTAAGACTTGCATCAGAGCATTTAGAAAAGAGCCACCATTTTGGTAAAGGCAGCACGTGGGAACATGACACACGTTATAGATAAAATTTTAATAGGTTAAATGTTGACATTACAGTGTTTCCCACAAGTTGAAAATTTACTTGTGGCGGTATGGGCAGGCATGCTGTGTATCCAAGCCTCCAAGGCCCCCTCCCCGACACAATCTTATTCCATTCAGTCAAATAGAAATATACATACACAAAAAATAGAAATATACATGTGCAGTTCATCTTCTCACTGTGTGTGCGCGTCAGTGTGTGTGTGACAGCAGTGTCGCTGTTGTATGGTTTTTTTTAAGGCTGGGTCGTCCTGTGTTACCTGGGCGGGTCTTCATTTGTCAGGAAAGTAGAGCCTATGTATGGGAAATTGCATTATTGTACATGTGAATATTTCTTCTTTAGTAAAAAAAAAAATTATGATCATGCAGGTGGCAATCAAGGCTTTGTGTTTGTGTTGTGCTGTTGTGCTAAAAACATTGAAAAATCATTTGACTTAGTGGGTACATCACTGATATTCATCAGTCACGTTTTGACTTCATTTTTGAGCACATTAGCCTTTCATTCACATCCAATTACGGAGCAGTCTTTTCATATTTGTTTTAATCTGACATAATACATGTGATTCCACCCTATTGAGGGAATTAGGTTTTAAAATATAGATTCTGTGAAATCCTCCACAGTTCAGTGCAGACAGAATCCATAGATGCTGAAACTGTCTTTCTGATGTGGTTCTATGGCAGACTCTGAACTGTAAATTACTCACCACTTAATTATTCTGCTGATGTTTGTCAGCAGAAGGAAATTATGCTGCTAAACAAGCCAAGTGACAAACCTGCAAACTGTATTTACTAGATACATTACAGGCTGTATATGTGCAGCTTGCTCCTTTAAAATAAATATACATTTTGACTGGTGGGCTTGTGTATCGGGCTGCGTGATATGGCCTCAAAAATTGTCTGTAACTATGAGTAACATTTCAGAGAGAACAGCAATGGCACGACCAGCTGTCTGTGTGCATTTGGAGTGTATATTCAAACACAGCAACAAAGAGGCGCATTCAAAACTAGGAAATATATCCATGACCACAATTGTGAAAATGGCTGAAATCAGACTCCACCACCAGTAGTCCTTGGAGCCAAAACGCATTTTAAAAACACAGCATTGCAGAGACAGATGAGATGATCAGGATATATGGATGTATGTATGTATATATATATATAGAATCTGTAACGCTGTCCGTCTCCATTTTTTAACCTGCTACATGTAAAGGTGCATTTGGTTTAAAATGGAAATGTGATTACATATTTTGATTGGCCTGTTAGTGACATTGCTGGAGTTAACAGCAGTGGATGACATGCTGATGTGTGACACTTCAAATCTGGTCTTCCTGTAAAGATGGCACGGTCAAAGCAATATGTTGGAGCATATTTCTAAGTGTGAAGTTTCTATACTGTTACCTGGGTGGACCGCCCAGGTAGCTTCTGTTTGCACTACTGTCCTATAATTCTCAACCCTTTCCTCCCTCTGTTGTTGCTATGATGTTGAGCACTCGACTCTGAATCAAAAGATTCTGCACCACTTCTCTCATCAGAGCTCCACAGCTCCATGTTAAGCATAGATCTTATTGGAGTACAGGTTTAATTGCCATCATAATCTTAAGACACAAGACATCGTAAATTGGAATGGTGAAGCTGCTAGACGATTTCTGCCATCTTCCGAGTGTGTTTGTGTGCTTCCGAGCCCACAGACAGGTCATTGAGTTCAGCCTCACTGCAGCTATGAGACACTTGCATCAGCTCATTGTTCTCCTTTCAAACCAGTTCAGCTTCAGTTTCATTGTCAAGCTGTGCTTTTTTTTTTTTCTCAGCNTCTCCTTTCAAACCAGTTCAGCTTCAGTTTCATTGTCAAGCTGTGCTTTTTTTTTTTTCTCAGCAGAAATGTTGCCACTGGCCTCATGTTCAGTTTACCTGTGCCCCAGTTGGCGTTATATTCTCCAACTTTCCAGTGCTGTTCCTCCCATAGCCAGCTGGGGTGAGCAGCAGAGAAATGAGGTCCAGCATAGCATTTGAAAAAAAAGAAAAAGCGCAGCACCTGTCGCAAAGGCATAAGGAGACAGAGAGGATGCTGCTAAACCAGCAATAATGTCTTTCTGTGTATGTTTGCTCCCTCTATTTATGTATCATCTACACTGAAAAAGAGGAGCACCTGTACAATACATTTTACTTTTAAGATGCTTATCTTATTATAGGTGTCTGTGTTTTTGTTTGTTTGTTTTTTAACTTTCTGTCAGAGGGGACGCAGCTCTGCATTCATTTTAAAGGATGTAATTTGTGGTGGTGATATAGTTTTGGTGTTATTGGATTGCATTATATTGAAAGCTTGAGAGTCATGTGAAAATTCATTTGGCCAAAAGTTTGCAAGGAGGGTCAGAAACCTAGATGTGATGATGTATTGCCGCATTCAATCCCCAATCTGAGTTTAATTTATGGCCTTGTTTTAGCCTGATGGAGGAACAGCATCAGAGATGTGGAGTTACCCATTAAATGCTAACTCATGGCTCAATGTTCTACATTTGTTTGAAGATGTTTTATTTTAAATAAGCAGCACGCGCGCACCCCACCCCCCGTTTTCAGTACAAACAGTATAATTTATGTGCAGAGGAATAATTTATTTCTCATATCTGACATTGTCATATCAACAAAGTCATAATATATCACATAGCTGTTCCACAGCAATCTAGCCGTGCCTTTTCCTCTACAGAGGTTTGCTTGTGTGTTTTTAGTATGGGTGTGTGCACATATGAGTTTGTGTCAACAGTAAGTAATTGGTCCAAGTGTCGTACAGCCTCTTTGACTTGTTATGCTTCCCAACTTCATGTTCTTTCCTCCCCCCCAAAGGGTTAACCCCACAGCAGTTGCTATGGCAACTGCCTTATGGTCGGCCCACTTTAATAGTTTGAAAAGGGGAGGGTGATGTGTATAGGGTTGGAGTGGCTTAATGGAGCTGGAACTGTACGTGATCGGGAATGAGATGAGGCAGATCTGCTACTCACCTGTCCTGTAGTGAAGAGTAACACACCCACACACACACACACACACACACACACACTGCATCAAGGCTGGCCTGCCCTCAGTGCTGGTGGGATAATCTGGTGAATCTCTGTAGCAGCATGCGTTCCCACCTGTTAGCAGAGATCCACGTTCTCACTTCAATCACTGCCACTTTACTGGTGGGGGGGTGTTAAGGGGGTGTGCCAGCCAATATGTGAGTGTGTGGCTTTATGATAGCAAAGCCACTTCAGCCTTTTATTCCTGAAAAGACAACTGGGTTGATGGGTTAGGGAAGGGGTTGGCAATTTTTCTAATGTCAAACCAAAAAAAAAAAAAAANAAAAAAAAAAAAAAGCAGCATGGCATGGCAGTCTGAGTTGGTGTGATTGTAAATGATTATGTAATGTGGTCTTTGTTGCTGTGTTGCTGTGCTGCTGCAGCGTTAGCTCTGGTGAACACAAACGTTTGACTAACTGTTAGCACATTAGAGCTGCACTTTCATGTGCATTGCTACTAACCTTGCCTGATGTTATCAAGTTTTTAAAACATGGATTTGCTTTTTGGAATATAACTGCAATTTTAAAAAGCATAAAATACATAAATGTATTTTATGCTTTTTAAAATGCATGCATATGCATCTACGCTGCACTTTGTCATGCTAGTGTGAAGCAGTAGAGAGGAAAGTTGGACTCGCTGATCTAGTTCCAGGTTTGGGATAAATAGGTCTGTGTGGTTGAACTTTGGACAGGGAAGACTACGGTTCCCAGCACCCAAGAGTACAGAGCAATGCAGGGCTTTACTACAGCACTGTGTCTGATCTGAGCTGAAGTGGCCAAACCTCTCTGCCCACCCTGTTAGCTGTTATAACCACAGAATGCCAAATAACTACCAACTGTTATGCTCTGAAAATGGATCTTTCAAAGACAACAACAAGCAGATCCCACTCCTATATGGCATGGTCATGCTGTTTTTAAACATCAGCAGCTAAGTAGTGTAAATCAGTCATTATGGTAGCTCTGGAGGATGGCTGGCAGCTGTTGGGGCTAGAATATAGTCTTTGACCAGCTGCTTTTGCAATATGTCAGTGCCAATATCAGTGTTTTGTTCAAGCGAACCCCGTCTGACTGGGATGGTACATTCCTGATCTCTTGCAGTCGCACCAGAACACCACAAACTCTCCTTTTCTGCATCACACTCTAGCTCATTTCACAACAGTGCCAACCTCCCTTGTGATTTAGTGCTTACGCCTGGCAGCGGGAGGAGGAGGAGGAGGAGGAGGAGGAGGGATGTATAGATGAAGGAGTGGGCAGCGATGCAGATAGAGAGGAGAAGCGTCGGGTAGAAAAATTAAGAAAAATAGTAAAGCTGTTGAGTGAGTCTGTGAATGTGGCAGAGCAAATGAGCTGAAGCGTGCGTCCTTTCGTTCAGTGTGGCTGCTGAAGCTGTTGGCTGAAGAAACAGCACACACACACACTCATTGGTCTCTTGCACTTCCCCTCTACCACTCAACGGCTTTCACACTCTGCAGAAACGTGAGCCTGAATAAATTGTCACACGCTCACAGATTATCTGCCCAGGATGTTATTTTGTGCAGGGAGGATGTTTGAAATGCCAGTCACAGACACACTGCACCTCCCCCATCCTCTCTCTCTCCCACACACACCTCTTTTATAGTCTTGAGCAGCAGTGGATGAGTGCAGCATAGTAGTGCAGAGCTCTGCAGGGCTTATGTTTTTGTATTTTCTTTTTTTGAAGTGTGCACATATGTGTTGGCAACATGCACGCGGACCAGCACGCATTGTGACAGTGTGGCATAATGAGGCAACATGTGAGCCGTTCTCACAGGGAGACTTTATGGAGAGGCTGATTTACAGCACAGCTATTCACACCATCCTGCTTGTTCCTCCACACCCTCCCCTCTGTCTTTCTCAATGAGCCTCTCCCTCTTTATCACTCCTTTCAGCCCCTTTCTGTCCTTTCTCTCCAGATCAGTCCCTTTCCCCCCTCATTCCTCTTTTTATGAGCATCCAGCCTCCCCAGCTCGCAGGGAGAGATGAGCCGTCGCAGGCAGGGAGGGAGGGAGGTAGATCGAGCTTGATCCAGGCATTGACAGAGTAGTGAAACCCAGCAGGGGTGTGAGCAACTAAATATAGAGCAGCTTTGGAGCAGTGATGATGTCACAAGCCAGAGAAGAGGAGTGAGGTAAACAAGGGGAAAAGAAGAACTGCGAGGCTCAGAGGCAGCATCACCACAGCTCTGCTCCTTTCCCACTTACAGATGTGCACAATCAGCTGTGTTTTACCTTGCATGCAGCAACAGGAAAACTGGCGGCGAGGGCTACTTCTTGATGTTACTGTACTGTCATATAGGATCAGTTATTTAAAAAGTTTCTAAAAAATTGGCACTTGCTGGCTTGAAGATGATCTGATGATGTGTTGCAAGACCGTATTGTTAGGACTAAAATGACGATCGAGTCAGTTATTAACTGTAATATGTGCCTTGATGATGTGCGGGACAAAATAATTATGACTGGTCATAATTTTATTTTTCAGTCACAGACGTACAAATGACATTGGCCAAATTCTGATATTCTACAGGACAATTTGTAAAGTCACTGAATCAGCTTCTCAGCTAATATCAAAGGTCCACAAACAGGAATAAGGCGAGCTGCCATTGCAAAGCCATGCTCCAGTGGCCATCGATGGTGCTGGAAATGTGAAAGCATCTTTAATGGGTTGCAGTAAGAGGAAATGTGAAGGAAAGCTAAGTGAAGCAGAGAGCATACCGTTCCAACATCTATGTATATACATACACACCACTCTTTTAGTGTCTTCCTCTGCTAACGTAACACACAGGACTCACTGCTACTGCAGAAAGAAGGATTTAAACAGGGTGCAATACTACATGTTACTAAACTTTGTGTGTGTGTGTGTGTGTGTTATAAGGGAAGGGAAAGGGTGGAGAGGAAGTATTTGCTAGTAATCCAACCCAGACTTGATATCAGAGTTGCTTTTGTCGGGTCAGGCCCAGCGAGGGTTTTATTGCAATGCAGCAGCTGCAGCACAAAGCCCGGGCCTTTCTGTATTGATCGCTAAGCTTGATGGATTCTTAAGTACAGAAGGCTGGCTAGGCTTGAGCTGTCTTACATCATCTGCATTGACTCAACCTGCTTTGCTGATAGCTCGCTCTCTTTAGAGAATCAACTAAAGCTACCGCCATTAGGAACGTTGCTGTTTCTTGTGTTTGGATTGTAGCAAAATGCATGGCGTGTGGAAAAAACGTTTTGCAATCAAAACAAAGTGTGTTTCCAGGGTCAGATTCAGGAGTTTGAGAGGAAGTAAGAGCTCAGAGAAAATGATATCTGGTTGAGCAGAGCGATGCTAACTGGACTATTCACCGAAGCCTTTGTGTTGGTAAATATGCTGGCTGTAAAAGAGTAAAGCTGTCTCTCTTTGTGACCTTACTCAGATTGAGGAGTGTCTGCCTCATCATGCATTTCTAAATGTCTCTGTGTTGTTGCTCCGTTTTTTTTTTTTTTTTTTTTTTGACACATTGTAGTAATTGTTGCCTTTCACTTAGCAACAAGCCTTAGCATAACAGCTGCCTTGGCATTTATTTCAGCCTAAATGATCTTTTTTTAAAGGGTAAACTTCTTAATGGTTCCACTGTAGATTCACATTTAACATTTCAGTGTGTAAGCATGCAACCTGAAAATTCATGAGTAAGGGCACCACTCAAAATAGGAAGATTGCAGTATGGAAACTAACAGTTTGTACCTTGTTTAATTTGAAAATGGCTCATGAAACGTAGCCTCTGACTGTAGTTTATTTCATTTCTCATTTTTATTACATTTCTGAAAACTCAAGAGTCCCATTTTTCTGTCAGTCTGAGCTTGGTTTGATGTTGTAAAACCCAATTTGTTTGTGTTGATGTGCACAGGCATGCACGTGTCTTCATGTAATTTGGTGTAGTGTGGCTTTCTGGTGTAGGTTGCTAGGCAACATGCTTTCAAATTCTCAGTCGCAATCCCTGATTTTAGCTCCTAGAGACGGAGAAAGAAGCCAGAATGAGCAGGAGCTTCAGAGTGCATCTGAGCTTTCCAAACATCACGGTCTTTGTGACCTGCTCTCATCTCAACGTGCTCGTAGCAGCTTAATGTTACTTCCAGTTATTTCAGTGAGCTAAGTGCTGTAAAAAGAGTTTACAGCCAGTCACTCCATCATGGAGAGATGCTTTTGTTTATGCAAAAGTTGCTCTACAAGCAGCAACAATACTGATCGCTAATTACTTTGCTGTGATTATGAATAGGATCTGTGACAGCAAAAAAGAAACACAAAGCACATTCACAGCATAGGTTGTGGTTTCATCAAATTGAATTTTATGTATTTGTCTTCAGAAAAATTGGATGGGAAATAAAACTGATTTCATGTGTGCACTTCAGTGAATAGACCTCGACAATAGTAATTTGACTCATCTTGGAGGAGTTGATGCTAAGAATAAACATGCTCATGTTTAATAAGAAATACAGTAAGAAATATCTTCTTCCACTACATATTAAATTAGCCCAAGTCATGCAGTTGCTAAGAAATTCCACTGAGTATCCACTCTTTATCATTGTTTATGCTGGCTTCATTTGTAGCTCAACATTTTACGTGTTTAAAGCCACATGGCTGACATTTAAAACTTCAACACTATTCAAAACCACTTTTCCAGGGTTTAAATAAATTATCTACTAACGAGAATGCACGTTTGTCTTTTCAAAGGCCCGTTAAAATTGGCAGAAAAGGAATGTGGGAAGCTGAGAGAGGAAGATGGAGGGCTCTTATGAAGTAGGCTGAGCAGAAAGTGGAGAGGGAGGGGTGGAGACAGGTTGGTTGTTGAAATGGAGCAACGCTACATGAGTTGGTGCGAGGCAAGCCAGAGGGAGCGAGGATGAGGAAAGAAGCAGAGAGAGCCGGCGCTGAGGGCATATGGGTAGTGTGTATGGGTAGTGTGTAGGATGATGAGCTAGCTAACACCCAAGCCGCACTGCAAAGCTTTTGTGTGCTTAATAAGAGTTGCTGGCAGCGGTCCAGCAGCTCTGGTTAGTGTAGGATTAGGCACGGACAATCAGGACCGCAGGATCAAAACAAGGGGCAGGAACGCCAGGGTCATTCTGCTTGCTAGGATACCATCTGCCTTGCTTGCCTGCCTGCCGCAGTCAGGGGGAGGGGAGAGAGGGNGGTGAATGGGGGAAGGGCAGACCACAGCTCTATGGGCAACAACAGTGTGGAGGCAGAAAGTAAGCAGCTCTGCTCTGCTTACTTCAGCTTGCATTGCACTGCTTGTGCACGCACACACACAAACCTGAAATATATGCGTGAGCACTATTATCATCTGCAGATGTTTGTAGATGATAAAGACCTCCTTATTTTATTACAGGACTTAATAAAAAAGATCAGTTGCTTTGTATCAAGCAGTTTGTCCTGAGGTTGAAATACTAATACATCAGTAAAAATGTCTCCTCCTCTGAACTCTGTTGGCTATTTTTCCTACTCTGTTAACAAATAAAAATGTGGTATGTGGAAAATATATGGTGTGTATAAATTCATTATTTTGATCTAAAGACATTGATGACTTTACTATAAGCTGATTGATAGATGGGATGAAAAGCTCCTTCATCTGTCAGCATTCAGGCACATATATTTATATACATTACTTACATTTCAATATGTCTGTGTTTGTGTGTGTTTTACATTCATTTTCAGTGTGTGTGTTGGGGGGAGGGGGTGGGGTCTAAATGGATGACACACTGAGTCAACGCAGTTATGTTTACTATTCCAACATTATTGTGTTATTCTAAAATAAGATGCTGCCTTGGCTATGAGATGAATGGACACTATTCCTCCTATTATTTGCTCTCCGTTTCTCCTCTCTTCTTCCTCCTGCTTCAGCGTTATGCTTTCCCTTCCTCTCCCTCTCAGACACAACATTTCCTGCAGGCCCCATGACTGCCTCCACCCCCACCACACACATACACACAAACAGAGAGAGAGAGAGAGAGAGAGAGAGAGAGAGTNCCCCCACCACACACATACACACAAACAGAGAGAGAGAGAGAGAGAGAGAGAGAGAGAGTTCAGAATAGCATGCAGGATTTGAATTGGTTTGGTCCCCCCTCCGTGTGTTAGTGGAATGGAAGAGTCCAGCAGCATTGTGCCTCGCCTGGTCTAAACACAGCATTGTTGGAGGGGGGTTCTGCATGGCTCCTACCCTCTACATGAACTTAAGTTTGTGTTTAGCGCTTTCTAATGCCTTTACCTCAGGTTGCAGGACAAGTTTTACTTTTTCTCATTTTAGGAAAAAGGGAAACAGGTCAGTGCAAGACTGTATCTGAGAAATGGACAGTAAGCAAACAGAAGTTTATTGTTGTTGTGCATCACAATTAAGGAGCAGACCACCATGTTAATGATATAGCCTGTCCCTGTGTGCTGTGTGGGAGCATAGAGGAGGAATGGGGGTGGCAGGACAGGAGAAATAATATAGCTATGGAGACTAGGGGTGTAAATCATTGTCTCCACGGCGATTTGATTAATTATTTAAGGAAGGAATCAATGCATCAGAAATCTTTCATTTCCTAACTTGATTTGATTTGATTACCAGTATTTGATCATCATCTGAATTCAAAATTCTTTTAACTTCACTGAAAAAGTTTTAGAAATATGACCATGGGAACTTACACACTATTAATGGAATACAAACAACATTTCATACTTCAAAGTACAATATCACAACATTAACTTTTATTATTATAAAGCCAGCTGGTATGAATAGCCAAAAATGCCAACTACTGAACTGAACAGAAAGAAAACATGAATATTTAGTATTTAACAGTAGGGGTGTAAATCATAATCTCTGTGGCATATGAGGATTACGATTATTTAGGAAATGAATGGATGTGTTGGGAAGTCTTTAATTATTTCACCACGATTGGATTCAATTATTATGATTTCGATTTGATTTTTTTCTTTAGTTTTTACTTTACTGAGCATGCTTTGTCACCTGACTCTCCCTCATACAAGGATTACTATTATGTATATTCTGTGAACCACGAAATCCTATTAATTCCATCATTTAAAGGTATTATTCGCATTATTGCCTGAATAGTAATTCAGACAAATAATCATAGTACAGCCTGCATGTGAACGTGCAGAACGCCTCTGACTGAATGCGCTCTGTTCAACTAAACCTCAGTGAGTTTAGCTAAACTTCAGCACGTTACCATGAGGGGAATCCTACCTCATGCATTTTCCACCAGTCTCCATCCAGCAGATTTGGGTGTTTTCTAGTGTTTGCTCTGTTCATGTCTTTAGAAAATGTCTCTGCAACTGATGCGTAGAATTCATCGGCAGTCACTCATCAGTTTGTTTACGTTGTTGAAGGAGCTGCAGCATGCCATGTGGGAGCAATGCAGAAGTCCCAGCATGTTTTAAAGGGGAATGCGCTCCAAGGAGGATTATTTAATTTTACGCAAAATAATCGATTATATTATTAATTATCAAATAATTGACTATAATCAATTATTAACTCGACTATAATCGATTATTAACGTGTTGGATCGATGCAGTTAAATGCATCCCGATTCATTCATGCATCTTTACACCCCTATTGGAGACGAGCACAGATGGGCTACACTGAGGCTGAGATTGTGGTCGGTGGCTTAGGGAGAAGAAGTGGAGAGGGGAGGAGGAACGGCTGATGTAATGTGTAACAATATCTATGCATTGTGTGTATGTCTGTGTGTGCTTTTGTATTTATGTGCACCTTTTTGTGAGAGTGTGCATTAGTACCAAGGGCCAGCTTGCTGGCTCTCATCAATAATTCACCAACCCTTTTAGCGTGTCTCTCTGTTCCTGCTCCTCCCCCTCCTTCCATCCCCTCCCCCTACTGTCCTGCCTNACACACACACACACACACACACACATACATACACAGATATATACATGCCACACCCAACAATCCTTTTACTTACTCTTATTATCCCGTTCTCCACCCAGTGAACTGCTCAGTCTCCAACTGTTCCTGAGCATCCATCTCTTTGATCTTTCCCTGTCTTACTGGCTACAATGACTTTTCATGGTGGATTACAACATATATAAAAATAACTTTAACCAATTAGCACCAAATTTCTCTAGCTCACCTTATCTAGTTTCTACTTAAAGTTCCATATAGGCACATATACCATGATAACACGTTTGCATTATGTGTGTGTGTGTGTGTGTGTGTGTGCGTGTGCATGCGTGAGCTCGTGTACAAGGATGAATTCAGTGAGATGACGTAGCTGCTTGTTTTGGTTGCAGCATCCTCTCATGCATGGCAGCCTCACAGCTCTTTGGCAGAGCTCCCATGGCCAAATTTTATGGTGATGCACAAAATAGAATAAGAAGCGAGACAAATTGAAGTCAGCGTGGTGTTTTCTCAGTAACATGTTTTAATATATATTTATATAAAATAGTGCCAGGCCTGTGTCACCCCATATATGTTCATTACTAGTATGCAGGTCTGTATAACATTCTCATGGTCTCCGTTCTGAAATGAAATTACTCCCATCTCCATGATCACCTCCTCCTCCTCCTCCTCCTCCTCCTCCTTCTCCTCCTTCTTCTTCTTCTTCTTCTGCTTCTGCTTCTTCTTCTTCTGCTTCTTCTTCTTCTTGTTAGTGTTTGTCCACACATATGATACTCTGAATTTGCTGTATTGCATTTAAGGCAGAAATGAGACATATACATGGATGGAATGAGTGGGATTCCCTCTAATCTAGATTTGTTATTCTCAGTATCCCAGTGTTTATTAATGTATATTCTAGTCTAATTATGGCGTTTGTGACGTTTGGTGAAATTGATGCATCACCTTAATGGAAGGAGAATTGAGGTTTTAGTCTGCATGTAAGCGTGCTGAGGGACTCCCACTGAAGCTGTTGCTCCCCTTTCCTCTCCCAAACAGGCTGGCCCAGCTCAGGCCCTCACGCATTGTGAAAAGGGCTCCATTGTATTGGAAAGTCTGTGGGAGGGACAAAAGAGGAGGGGGAGAAACAGGGTGCAGCGTTGGAGGTGATTAGGACACCAGATCCATGTATGGACTTCAAAGGGAATTGGATCTCTCTGCAGTGCCTATTGATCAGCCAGGAATGTTGCTTCCTGGTCTCCTTGGAATTGGAGCCATTTTGAGCAGGGAAATCGGGGGGGGGCGGGGGGGNCGGGGGGGATATAGCTCCGCCTCCCCATATTTACATCCAACAGTGCTGTCAGAGCTTCTCGCAATATACTGTGTTTTCCCTAATATGCACGGACTGTGCGTTTGCCGCTTGGATCTCAGCGTTTGCTGTGTTCCTAAAGTTTAAAGGAAAACAGATGATGACCCGTTCACCAGGTGTCAGATGGCTGACATGTCGGGCCGTCCGTCTTCTTGCATGATCCATATGTGTACCTAGATTTTTTACATTTTGCTTCAGGGATCGGTTTAGGGAAGAGCTTTCTGTATGTTACAAAGTGGAAAGATCAAGGAAGGATCCAACGGTGCATTGTATCATTTCACTTCCTCCTTCCTGTCCTCTCTCCTTTCTCCTTTTCTTTTCCATCTCAACATTATCAACCCCCCTCTTGGGTTTGTTATTTCCCTTCCCCTTCCACCCAGAGTGAAGGCGCATTCAAAGCCAAGTAAACACTTTGATATGCGGCTCTCTCTCCCCCTCCCTCCCTCTCTCACTCTCTCTCTCTCTCTCTCTCCCCCTCTCTCTCCCATCTCTGTCTATGTAGGTCACCATGACTCACTCTTTTATGCTTCAAAAACCCACAGATTTCTCTGTCTTGAGCCCTCTCACGTTTGGTGTTATTTAAGAGAAGAGGTGAGGGAGTTGTGATAGAACCGTACTCATTTGAAATGCCTTTTCTGCTTAATTTGGTTTTCCAGATTACCACAAGCGTTTGTTTCATTTTCCCCTCTGGTAGTGCACATAGATTTTATTTTCATTTGATGTTTTTTTTTTTTTTTTTCNTTTTTTTTTTTTTTTTACAGAAAGGGAAAGCAGATATTTTTTTAGACTACAATCCAATACACAGCGGTCTTGCCTGCCTCTCTTGTCAGTACACTGCAATCACTTTGACCTAGATGCTGAATCCATCAGCTGTAGCAAGCAGATTTAATATTGCCGCAGAAATAAAATGCTTAGGCCTATTTCCAGATTTTTGGCTAAGATTTGCCTTGCTATTACAGTGTTGGTTGAATGATGTCTTGTTTTGTAGCTTCTTTTTTTTTTTTTTANTTTTTTTTTTTTTTAACTTCGTTTTATTCTCATCTATTTTAAAGTCAGGTTTTGAGCTTTACAACAATTTCATTTAGATTATTCATCTATGTCAGTCATCCTCAAAGTCTGGACTCTGGTCAGGTTCCAGAGCGAACTACAGCTGTCTCCGGAATGTGAGCAAATTATACTTTTCATATGTATTATTTGTATTATCTGCGAGACATCACTGCGATGCAATGAGTCAAAATTCTCCGCTTTCTCCACTGCAAGCAGCACTCTGAATGTCTGACTGCTCCCCTGTCTGTGTGAGAATGTCTACTCTGCTTTGGTTTGGTCCAGTCACATTCAGCGTTCCGTCATCTCTATGACAACAATGGGCTGACACGGCGCTGGGCTTAGGCTTATTGAGAGTTGACAACGCAGCTAGGTTCGTCAGCAGTTAGCTTGACTCTGGGTTGGATTGGCCATCGGGAGAGGCGGGACTTTTCCCGGTCGTCTCCCCCCCAAACACAATCCAATCCTGGCTTGAGCTGACCATAATAAACAGAACTTTGTCTTATTGAAAAATGTTTGTGTGGATCTTTATGATTTGTATTTGAGTACCCCTGATCTGTGTCATCATCGTTCATGTTTGTGTGGGAGTATTGTTTGATATAAATATTCCATGCACTGTTGTTAAATCAGGTTGTTCCCAAGCCCCGGCCCATGGCGTGACAATATTAACAATCCTGTAGGCTCAAATCCAGGCCAGCGCCACTGCACATCTGTTGGTGTTAACTTTTGCCATTCCTGCAGCCTCCAGCCTGCTCAGTAAGCTCACTACTTGGGTGCACATTTAGTGTATGTTCAGTCCTTATGAATGACTATTTTGCGGTGTTGCATTGTGTATGGAAGCCCCTTCTACACATGGCAGATGATCTGCATACGAATGCTGACTCTTTTCTCATTAGACACCAAAGAACCTCCCTTGTTAAATACTGTGGGCACTTTCTATACATTTGAGGTGAAAGGGTGAATTCTAGACAAAGTTTTTCATTTTAATTGGAAGCTTATGATGCTTATGATGCAAATGCGCAATTTCATCTGATGGTGCAGATGAAATTGCGCTTGAAAACTGCGCTTGTGCTTCTGTCTGTGCCATCTCTGTATTATTTTAAAGGATGATGATGGTGTGATAAAGGTGCCAGGGGCTGCAGTCTGTCCAATGTGTTTGCTAGTGAAAGCAAGGCTTTGAGGAAGGAGCTCACTACACTGACCCACATCCCAATAAGCTTTAGAGTGCCACACGTGTCCGTTTGTCCTCCTGGCTTCAGGGCTGCTTTTGCATGGTGAGACCTGTCCTCTCGATGGGGAGAACAGAGCACAATTTTTTGATGAGTCACTCAACCACACAAAAGCAGAAGGAGGTGTGAAGGAAAGATACAATGAGGATGCCCTGCAACCCCCTCTGCCTGGGCTTCTCCCAGGAAAAACTCCACTATTACATCGCACACACACAGTGGCACTGACAATCACGCGTTCCTAGCAGTCCAAACGTTGTCAGCCATTACATGCAACATTATTTCGCAAAATAAAGGACATGCTAAGAACACATTTAGGATGGCATTAGAATGCCAGGTGTGTGTGTGTGTGTGTGTGTGTGTGTGTGTGTGTGTGTGTGTGTGCGCGCAGGGTTGGGGCATGGTTAAAACAGAAGATTTGTGGAACAAACCTGAGGCAAGGTTAGAAGAGCTGTTTATTCACACACACACACACACATGCATCTATCTCTTTTTTTCGCCAGTCTCAATCTATCCTGTGTTTTCTGAGCCGCTGTACCACAGTGAACCCCTTGCTGCCATTCTTGTGCTGGTAAGACCAGTTCTTAGCTCAGCCACATGACTGACTCTCATCCAACAACCTAAGTCTGCACAGTCCAAGAAACAAACCAGGCAAAGACAAGGACATTTATTGATCTGTGTAATCTAGTCCAGTCCAACTTTTCCTTTCATCTCCATGCTATTACCTCAACTCTTTTTTGTCATCATACATTCAAGAGTGTTACCTAATCCAGCCCGACAAATTGCCCCTATTCCCTCCAGTTACATGTGTGTTTTTCACTGATGTCTGTGTCATTTCAGTAGTACTCTGTCTCTGCAGTGTGGGTAATTAGAAAAGTGTGCCAGCAGAGTGAACTTGGCCAGAATATCTCAAGACGACCCCATCCTGACTTGCATTTCTTTTCTGTAGTTGTTCCTTCTCTGTCTCCCTTGCTCGTCTCTAAAGAACATTTTCCATATAAGAGAGAGTGGGCGTTTGCATTTGGCCATCAACAGGAAATTCCAGCCTTGGAGTGTGAGGGTGGGGATGGCTGAGAGAGATTTGTGGAAGAACAGGAGTGTTTTGGGCAGCTTTAGGAGAGCACCCAAAGGTCTCTGACTCACTTGAACTGCATGAGACTTCTGGACACGCCATAAACTGCTATGTGCTAGCGAAACCTGACTAAGCTGCTAAACCATTGCTGCTCATAGGATCCCAATCGCATAGATACTTCATTAGATATGCTGCCTTGTCAATGAAACCTAACATCCTTTTAGACAATTTAATGGCATCGACCTCTTGCACCAAAATAAAGTATTTGTTCTTGTCCGCCAATAACTATAATAAACGGTAACCACATTCCCAGATAACATTGTTTTGCTGAAGCATGATCGTATGCAGAGTTATTACATTGCTGAAAATACCTTGTTTTTTTGAGCCAACAGTTGATGCTGGCATAGTAAGTGTTGTATTGGAACCTGTAAATCCTTATCAAAGTCATGCATTTAGAAATAGTCTGATACTGAGAAACAGGGATTTGAAAAAGGAAAATAGGCCTCAGCAGTAAAATCCATTGCAGTTTCTCTCTGTTTAACGATTCACCTCTTTTGTTCTTTGTGATTGCAATGTAGCCTTTCCCCCCATGTCCTCTCTTTCAGATGAGAACAGCTAGTGTTTCCTCTGTGGTAGGGCTGCACTAGGTTATGGGTAAAAGCTTTAATTGGCTAAATTGCATACATATGTTGATAGCTGTTGTGTATGTGTGTGATTATGCACATCTGCGTGTGGGCTCAGATGCTAAGAAGTGATACCTTGTGAATGCCGGAAGAGTAGTTCCCTCAGGGAAGTGCCTTTTTCAATTACTGCAGTTTCCATTCTGGACAGGCACACACACACACACACACACACACACTTAGAAACACACTCTTAGACTAAGAGATAAACAGATGCTAATTCAAGAAAACATCCAAACAGGTGGTGTTGTAGTGTTAAGCCAAATGTTGAGTCTCATGGTCTTATGTTAGTTTGCTGAGCAAGTTGCTGGTTTGGGCTCAAATTGGTCAGTCAGTCATTTTAGAATCTAGGTCAAAGGTTACAAGCCTAGCCACCATAGCCAAAATGGTCACTTCATTGGTACTGGTTAAATAGTAACTTTTGTAGAATGTTTGTTTTCATACATTTGTACAACATGGAAGGGCCGTATAGTAACAAGTATTAATGGTTAAAACATTACTTAACATTGAGCCTTATTGCAGGCTCAGTGGGCTCTGGCTCTTAGTTTTTCATTGAAAGAATGGTTGGAGCGGTAGTTGTTTTTACTTACTCTAGTATGGCCAATTTGTGTATGCATGCACATATAAATATTGTGCATACAAGCAAGAACATTAAAATTACATTACGGGTTGGTGTAGCTTTTTAAAAATGTCTGTGAGGCAGAATGGCAAAGGGAAAGTTAGTTTCGTCATTATTATTAGGGTGCTCCGTTTACTGCTGGCCTGCTGCCAACTCTCCAGGCTACAGGCCTAAACTCTGAGGCAAATTCCTGACGCATGCAGCTATTCAAATTAGCTTCAATAAAAATTCTCTAATACTAACACGAGCTGCTTAGCTGCTTTGTTCCAGTCCTTGTTTGAGGAAGCATTAGGATGCATGCACTGCTCAATGAAGCTGTATGAGCTAATATGTCCTGTTCATTACACTAAAGAGCTATGTAGTTGGGACTTGACAGCCACACGCACCACTTTTCTGCAGGAATCATTATACCATGTGAAGGGACACAACACCTGGTGCTCTACACATGGTAACCATAGAAACAGCTGCATCGCAGAGCTGCAGTTAGTACTTCATGATATATGTAACACTTGCAAGCTATCATAATAATAATAAGACAAGCAATCTCAGTGATTTCAATGTATACAGAGACTTGTACCAGCCATTTGCTATGCAAAGGGTTGCTACCTAATAATCAAGTAATTTCCAGTTTTAACATGAAGTTCAAGGAAAAACATGGCAAGGATTTCTTCCTAACAGAGTAAATTCTTGACATGACCGAATCTGTCTTGGTGTTGAAATTTTCAAGTAATTCAATTCTGGCTCAGCATCATGTAAGGTGGCCAAACGCATTATAGAAGCACAAATGCTACACTGTGATTAAAGTAAGCTCACACCTTCCGCCATCCATCCTTTATCATTTTCCATTAAAATTTCCATCAGGCGCTCTAGACTTTCATATAGAGAGAGAGAGAAAGAGAGAGAGAGAGAGAGAAAGAGATCATAGTTTGCAGTTGCCTGTCTTAACCATTACTAAATAACTTACAAAAAGACAACATGTAGTTGGCTGTTCATATTATAAACTTGTTATCCAAATTTGGAATGAGCAATATAATGGGGTAAAAATTGCAATATGTTGCATTACATTGAAACTGATACAGTATGTTGTGATATTTACTGATGTTCAAAATCTCATGGTAAATTAAGATCATGTTTTTTTTTGTTACTAGAACAAAATCCCACATTAAAAAAAAAAAAAAACTCAATTATTTAGGGAGAAGATGTGAAAACTGTTTTTCTGGTGTAAGTGCTACCACAAGCTTGATCCCTAAAGTGGGATTAGGCTTTGTGAAACACTGCCATGTATTATCTGTCAAACCTTTTTGTCAGAAATAGTTTTCTGTCCGTCCCCTCATCTTATACTAGGGTGACTTATGTTAGGACATAGTTGGTTCATGATGACATGACCAGCTTCTTTCTATTACATTCGTGTACATAAAGAACCATACTGGCAATTGTGCATGTTTGAGCCTAATGTATTAAATTTTCATATACATAATGTTACTGACAAAGCATACTATTGGAACAGTGAATTAAAATGTTTATTTCCTGCCTTCCAGACCACCATTGGTTTCAGTTCTTTCTGGTACGCTATTAAAATCAACTTATTGATACTTGAAACGTTCTTGGGATAGGTAATCCATCACCACGAACAAGACGTGTATTCAGATTTTTTTTTTTTAGAAGTTATGTAATTTTAGTGTTTAAGTGTTTAATGACCTTGANGTGTATTCAGATTTTTTTTTTTTAGAAGTTATGTAATTTTAGTGTTTAAGTGTTTAATGACCTTGACTTCATAAGGGTTAGGTTTAACCTAACCTAACCCTAACCCTGTTATCAGGTGAAACATTGATTTTTAAGGTGGGTATATTGCTTGAATATTTGATTTTGAAAGATTAAGAGATTTTGCAAAATGTCAGGAAAGCTGAAATACGTTTTCATCCTTTGGGAAATGGTTGTCAGTAACGTAATATGTATGAAAATTGAATGTGTTAGGCTCAAACATGTACGATGGCCAGTGTGGTCCTTTAATGCAGAAATACCATGTAACGTTGTAAATAGCATGATTCAAGACAGTTTCTGTTCTGTAGTTCATCCAGTGCCATTTTTTAACTCCCTCTTTCAAATGTCTGTATGACGGCATTAGAACATGCATTATTGAACGCCTTAGTGGCATCAGAAGGCAAGATGTGAAGTACCCCATTCAGAAGTATTTTAAAGAAGCTGCTCACCCATCTCTGTATGTCTTCTGTTGTCAATCAGCAAAATCAGGAGTTTAGAAGAGCAGCTCATATAGATAGAATCCTACTAAGTTGAATGTAGATGTATTTTCTACATTAAAACATTATCCTTCTGGTTTTCCATTTTCATTTGCTTGTAACTCCTTTACACATATATTCATCTGTACTATTCCACGTCACCTCTTCTGAAGGTTGCACCCATTATGGCATTTTTCTGGTGTCTTTCCCCTCTTAGATGACTGATTGTTGGCTCATGGTGACTCATTTCCGATAGTTATCCTAGCTCAGATATTTCTTGATGTCGCTTTATTGTTCACAGAACTGATGGTGGTCTTTACCAAAGCATTTCTGTTTATGCACTTCCTTTTTGCACCTTTTGTCACTTTCACTATCTAATTAATCTGTTTCTGTATTAGTTGGCAGATTTTTTAGATTTATTCTTTGTTGTATGCACATTCATCAAGTCTTTGCCTGAGATTTTAAACCCTTATGCCCTTGAGACATTTTTTTGGATATGAGGAAATAAATAGTGCAGACATTCTTACCTACTAATGAGATGACCTGCTGTGACAGATTTTGGTGAAATTTTACAGCACTTTGTGCGTAGGCCTACTCTGCACAACACAGGCAGCTTAAGCTGCAGTAATTGACTTGAAAAACACAAAATAAACAAAAAAGACACACCGCCCTGATCCACATCAAGTTATAAAGATGTTAAGGGAAATTGTTTGCAAACATTTGCCTACTTACACATCCAGCAGACTCACAGCAACATTAAGAACCCACTGGAATCATGTTTCTGCCCATCTAACCAATGTAAATCCTTTGTTCCTTTTCTGTTTAACTCTGTTNACTGGAATCATGTTTCTGCCCATCTAACCAATGTAAATCCTTTGTTCCTTTTCTGTTTAACTCTGTTTTGGGCTCCACCAACTCCTGAGGAAAAAAAAAATTGCCTTGAGCTTGCTAGAATCTCAATTGTTTTCACTTGTTAACTTTGTCTTCAATATTTTTTATTTATTTTTTATTTTTTGCTGGAAAGGTGTGTAAAAATTAATGCAGGTTTTAGATTCCCACCGTTGGTTCTTCTGCTCTCGGTTGGAGATCACTCATTGCGCTTTAGGTGTTGCTGCTGCTCAGTGCTGGTGATTGTGGCCTCACAGCTGACACCATTTGAGGCGTCCTGAACAACACTTGGCTCAAACCACCAATTAGAGTTCTTCTGACAAGTATATTGATTGTTCCATCATGAGTGTGGCTAGCATGCCGCACCCACTGCAGTCGTTCGGCATGACAGTTGTTTGTTCAGTGTTTGCCTTTCAGATTGATTTGCTCTATGCCACCTTTCACTTTACAGATCTGGCTTAGGTTACCCAACATACTGCAGACAATTTCATTAAACAAGCATATTTCCATATTTATTGAATGCGTGGTGTTGGTGGAGTTGTGTTAGATTGCATTGTTTTAAGAGGTACAGTATTTCTAATAATCTGCCCCCTCATGTATGTCATCAAGGTGAATAAAATATGAGAAACACTGTGCAGTCCAATACGACATCATGACAGTCTAAATTAGCAAAGATTTGAATCAGCACCTCCGTGACTCACTGTCAACTCAAACTGAACATCATCTGCTGCACACTGGATGGATGTTTTGTACAGTTTTGTACTTCAAACTTCACACACCTGAAAATGAAGCGCTCTTCAGACTACAACACTATAGGAGCAGGTCACACATAAGCATAACTCTAATGATAATCCACACACCATAGTAGAGATTACATGATTGTTGGCAATGTGATGATGTGAAAGGAAATATTACACCAAAAGATTCCCACCACACCTGAATGAGTGTACCAGAAAGTCAGCATCTACATAAATCTGCACAGATTTGTGAGCTCGTTTGTGAACAGTGATACTATTAGTGTATAACATGGATCCAGCAGCACTTTGACTTTAACTCTCAGAAGCTCAACAAGAAGCTGTAATTCTCTTAAGATATCCATCAGGTCTGCTTAAAGAGGACATTTTCTCAAGGAGACACATTTGTGAACTTCCCCGTGTGGCACTGATGTTGCTTGGTGCGCATCTGTGCACCGTGAAACAACAGCTGTCCTTTTGAGAAAATATGCACGAGGGGTGGGTGATGGAGCCAGAGATAATATGATATCTCAAGGTATTCTTGCGATACAATAATTCACGACAAATGTAACACTAAACAATGCTGTATTGGTGATAGCAGATTTAAACAATACTGCAAACTGCAAAAATATGTGAACAATTAAGATATATATAAAAGTAGACAATGTATTTTCCTTTAGTACAAGTGCAAATGTAACTGAGGCCTGTAATATTTTAGGTTGCAAACAATTGCTCAAATTAACTTGGCCAGCTGTGGGAAACACAAATTGTATCACTGAATAAAATGATCTGAAAGTTTAAATGCACATCTAAACAGCAATCTGACAGAAGTGAAACCCTCAGCCCAAAATCTAAGCGTTGAGAAAAAAATACGATTAACCTTAAAAATAAAAGTACCTTTAATTTGTAGTGCAAATGTAAACAATAACAAAATGGACTACAACCATCGTTGTAGAACGTGTAAAACATGTCACAGATTAGAGCTACAGATAAGTAAACACACACACACGGTAGTGCAGGTGAGGCTTGACCACAAGTCCGTGATTGAGACAAAGAAATCAACTGAAGTGAGTGTAGGGCTAAGCTAACACTTTTCATAGAAGAAACAACTTGGTAAAATAGTATCTTGTGCGGATGTTGTGTCTTGGGTCGAGCTTTATAAAAAGTCTTTTTCCACTTTGGATGTTGTATCTTTAGCGAGTCGCTGCTTCACAAATTTCACCCCGCTGTTGTTTTTTCACAGTATAACAGCGCTGCAGTTATGCTCGGCTGAGTCAACGTCACTTCCCTGCTTGTTTTGTGTCACAGATCACCTGCTTGTCTTCTCATCGTGCGACTTGTGACTTTGTTGATGTTCTGCTTCAGGTGGAGAAGTGAGTTGCATCTCCATCATTGGGCTGTTAGCCAGTTAGCTTTGTAGCTGAAATATTTCCAAATAACAGAGGCAGCTCCCTTTTTAGGAATTCATCAGGTGCTGCATCACCCGCCACTTTTGGGCATACTTGTTTTGATTTTTATTCTTGCACGTGTTCTGAAAATGCATCAGGTCATCATCGCCACAATATCGTCAATATCGTGATATGACAAATTTTTATCTTTAAAATTTTTTTCCCGGTGTTATCATGAACGACACATGTCACAGCTCTAATATGCACATCACTACCTTGGTCTGGCATCAGGTTCCCTGCCCCCTCTTTAAGAAGGCACCGCCTCATCTCTCAGCTGGCTTTGCTCTGCAGTAGCAGGTTTTTTTCATCCCTCCATCCCTCCATCCTTCCATCCGGCCCTGCCCAGTGATTTATAATTCATCTGGGATCCTCCCTCCTCCCATCTGCACTAGGACAGCATTAACATTCTGTTTGGTCCCCAGCTACACTGCAACTGTGTGTGTGTGTGTGTGTGTGTGTGTGTGTGTGTGTGTGTGTGAGTGTGTGTGAGAGAGAGAGAGAGAAGAAAGATTCCTGAGTTTGCTAGCCTAGCCAGTGAGGCTCCATTTGGAATTGCTGTTATTGTAGTGGTGTGTGTGTGTGTGTGTGCGCGCGCGTGCTCCCTCTGTTCCTGCNCCATTTGGAATTGCTGTTATTGTAGTGGTGTGTGTGTGTGTGTGTGTGTGCGCGCGCGTGCTCCCTCTGTTCCTGCTCTGCCTGCGTTCCTCTCTCATTGTGGGGATCTGCTGGCTGTCTGCTGCTAATCTCAGCTGTTGGTTTTGCTTCTCCTCTGTCTTTGTATGTGCCAATTCAGCTCTGTCTCACATCATGCTCTGCTGTAACAGAAAGTAATGTGGCAGCGCATCTGCGAGGACAGTTATGATCACTAGAGTGTACATTTCTTCAAAGCATATGACACCTACTTTCTCTAAGCTAAGACAGAGCTAAGTCATAACTGAGCTATAAACACTAACACTCAAATTTCACATGATTTCACCATTTTTTGTCTCCTTTTATTTAGTAGACTTAAACCTAAATAACAGTTAGGCCTTTTTGACAAATAGTCTCTGATATTAAGGAATATACTGATACTGGGGATTTGTATGTGTTGTTTTTTTTTTTTTNGGGGGGGGGGGGGGTTAAAGTTTTGTTAGAATGCTGTTAGGATACATTTCTTACCACAGATAGATTATGTTTGGAGAGCTTTGAATATGCTTAATATGTCACTGTAATGTCAATGACAAGGTTTCTAAGAAATGCATGCCATGCGTTGTTTTTGTCTCCATATAATAGTTTTGTAGATAAAGGCTCCACAGCTCAAATGTGTTTTGTACTGACCCTGACTGCTAGTACCTTTACATGCACAGTGAGACTTTGAAAATTTTGAAAAATGTTTTTTTTTTTGTTTTGCTTTTTTGTTTGTTTTTTTAACGTCATGTGAACACCTTAACTGAAATCTGCATAGATCAAAGTAAGCTTACTCCAAGTATCAGATCTAGATATCAGATTGATTTATTTGGGTGCATAAATGTTACAATCAGAGTAAGCCACTTCTACATGCATTTCTTCACCTGATTACACAATGCCTTATGTACACACAATACAAAGTACAGACTGTGTATGTAGTGCGTGTGTGTATATATGAGAGAGAGAGAGAGGTATATATGAGAGAGAGAGAGAGAGAGAGAGAGAGAGAGAGATGTTAAGGCCATTCATCTGTGGAAAGGTCATATTCACCCTCTGTGTCTCTTCTCACTTGCCTTTCTCAGACTTCATAATCCAGAATTGTTCATAATCCACACAGGCTTTCTCCTTCTGCTCTGCATTTGTTTGACCTCTTCATGTAATCTTTATTTAATGTCATTGTGCCTCATCTCACTACCACACACACACTTACATGTACACATGCATACTCGCTCATTCGTGTTCTTTTTAAGCATGTGCACCACACAAACACATTCAATCGTTTGTCTTCCTTGTCAGTCTCTTCTAGGAATGTAATGATTTACAATCTAAATCATTACACTCTGGAAGATGTATGCACGCGTGTGATCTAAATTTTATATCACACCTGCGCACACATCTTCCATATTGCACACTTAACATTATTAGGTAGATGAGGCAACCTCATTGCTTGCTTGGCAAAGCCAGTAACCTCATAACCATCATGTCTTAGTTTCAGTCTGGTCTGGAACTAGGGGTGTCACAATATACCGATATTGACGATAAACTTGATATTAAAAAATGAAATATTAATATCATATTAATAATACACATATGATAATATCGTGTAAATAATCCATCGCCTCTTAAATCATTTCTCTTCTCGCTTTGTCTCCCTGTGTGTGTCTGTGTGTGCCCCCCACACATATGTGACATGATGCTGTGTCACAGTAACTAGCTAGCTACTACCAGTGTGTGTGTTATTACTGCCTTGCAAAATCATGTTGGAGGAGATGACAGAGAGCGAGACACTCTACCCTAACCCCCCAAAAAAAAGTTAGCTCACCAGTGTGGGAGTTTTTTAGATTCCGTAAAAAAAGACAGAATGTTGGTAGACATGCCAGTCTGCAGGAAATGCCAATCAACAGTAACCACCAACCTGTTCAGAATCAGAATCAGATTTATTGCCAAGTAGGTTTTCACATACAAGGAATTTGCTCTGGTGCATGGTGCTCAGGAAGGAAAAGAAAAATATACAAGATAAATACAAATATATGATCAAAAAATGTACAGTATACACAGAATGTATAAAATGTACAATATACAAAGGATGTACAATATACAATATACAGGGGATGTAAAAATGTACAATATACAAAGGATGAACAATATAATATGCAGGGAATGTGCGTTAATGTAGCGCATAGAGTCCAATGGTTATAGAACTTACGTTGTAAGTGAATGGNGGGAGTGGTGTGGTCAGGGGCAGTCTCTGGTCTGAGTAATGAGTCCTACTGCAGGTGGGAAGAAACTGTTTTTGTGGCGTGAAGTTTTGGTCTTGATGGACCGCAGCCTACTGCCAGATGGGAGTGACTCAAAAAGATGATGTCCGGGGTGGGAGGGATCAGCCACAATCTTTCCTGCTTGTCTCCGAGTCCTGGAAGTGTACAGGTCCTGGAGGGATGGTAGATTGCAGCCAATCACTCTCTCAGCAGAACAAATGATATGCTGCAGTCTGCCTTTGTCCTTGGCGGTGGCAGCAGCATACCAGACGGTGATGGAGGAGGTGAGGATGGACTCAGTGATGGCGGGGTAGAAGACTACTATCATAGCTGTTGGCAGGTTGAACTTCTTCAACTGCTGCAGGAAGTACATCCTCTGCTGGGCTTTCTTGGTGAGGGAGCTGATGGTCAGCTCCCACTTGAGGTCCTGAGTGATAATGGTGCCCAGGAAGCGGAAGTGCTCCACTGTGTCGACTGGGGCGTCACACAGGGTAATGGGGGTGGGTGGGGCTGGATTCTTTCTTTAGTCCACTATCATTTCAACGTCTTTAGAACGTTGAGCTCCAAGTTGCTCTGTCTGCACCAGGTCACCAGATGGTCAACCTTCCACCTGTAGGGTGGGAGATTGACCATCACTTACACCTCCATCATCCTGCAGATTTCACCATGGTAGAGAGAGTAAGTTGTGTTAGTTTGCTAGCCCTGAAACGGGAAATGTTACATGAAGGTCTTAGTTGTTGTTAAAGCTAAGTTATCATGGCGTTGGACTTGACGGCATTTTCCCTCTCCTGGTTATTTGTTAGGCAGCATCAAAAAAGCGAGAGAGAGTCAGGGATTCAGGTCAGCTAACATTGTTGAATCCCCACAAGTGATTTTGTTTCAGTTGACAATGTATTGATGGCAGATGTTTGGCCTTGTGGATCTTTTGTTTATCAGTTCATCTGGTTGCCTTTACGCCATACATTAAGTGTAGTTGCTCTTTTTGTAGCTTTTGTACATTTATGGTTACAGACTCTCTCCACCTCACTACACTCATATTTTGAGTGTAATTCATTTGAAAAAAAAAAGAGACAAAATGCACAGTAAACAAAGTTAAAGATGAATTTGACTAATAGCATTATTTATTTATTTATTTATTTATTTATTTTGCCAAACTTTCTATAGATATCGTGATAATATCATTGAATTCTTTATGCCACGATTATTGTGGAGTGAAAATCTGATATCGTGACAGCCCTATCTGGAACTTTTCTTTCTGAATGAACACAATGAGTGCACCCATGCCGCATGAAGCAAGTTTGCTTAATTTGCGAGGTTTTGTTTTGTAGCCTTGTAAATATTTATAATTGCCATAAAATAATTCAGAAAAACTCGCCAACTTCTTTCAAACTTGTGGTTGGAGCCGTCTGGGCAGAGCTCCTGCGGCTGTACTTGAACAGGTCAGTAGTTTTCTCATCACCTTTCCTGATGCTGATGCAACATAAATCCATTATCATTTTGATTGAGAGAGAGAGAGAGAGAGAGAGAGAGAGAGAGAGAGAGTGTGTTTTACCACATCAAACTGGGTAGATTGTATTTTGTTTGTTTGTTTGAGAACTCAATGACAAAGAGATTTCATGAAAATGTGCCACTTTCTTGATTTGAGTATATTCGCTATGTTTGTTCATATGTCCCATCAAGCAGCATTCATCATTACATTTCAACTTTTAAAACTGCTTACTATTTATTGTTTTTTAGTGTTCTGTCATAACACATCTTGGGTCAGAGATGAAAGTTGCAAATGAGTTGAAAGGAACATTTTGAGCTATAGGGTTGCCGAAACAATGTGCTAAATCTGAACAATCCAGTCATATTTTGTGAGACAGTCACCAGTGAGCAAGACATCTAAGTACATTTCTGCAGTGGAATTTTCTCCAGGAGAGTAAAAATACAGAATGAACCCCAAAAAGAAAGAAAAAAAAAAATGATATGCTATCAATGTTGTAGTTCATCTTTCATCACATGCTTTACATGATCAGTAGAAGAAACTGCAGTTAAATTAAAGCAAAATGTGTGGTGTTGACGTTTTCAAACTTTAAAACATTAAATATCTAAATAGGTTCTTATTTCCTGTTGAAGTGTTTGCTAATTTTGCTAAGTGTCAGGATCCACACATGGACCCAAGTTGTTTCCCAGCAACAGTATTTTAATGAAAAGGCCTGTATGAGATGGTACAGAGCAAAAGCACCCCGTCGTTCTGAGCAGCTCTTGTAGGGTTTAAGGGCAACATTCAGACCAAACTCAGCCAGAATTACATTGATCTGTTTGATCATTTTGGCAGACTCGCACAGTATGTGGTGTTTAATAGTATTTTCTAGGAGAATACTAGATAGATAAATGATTGGTCCATTTATTTATGTATTTAATTCATCTGAATTCTTCATGGAGAGGATGACAACTTGTTTCTTCAAACCAGAGATGGTCTCATTCTCTTGCTTGAAGCTATTATTCTGTAATCAACTGTTCTAACTTGGAGCAGATGTGGTTTAACAAAAAAAAAAGGTAATCTTTCAGATTGCTGTTGGTTCTGTTGGCATACATGTGTGGAACATGTCTGCATATTTAAACATCCGAATATAGTATGTACAGCATCAGACACGTTTGTGGACAGCAGAAGTATAAACTGGCCGTAAAGTCTTGAACAGTATTTATGGTGTGTATTTCATCACATATTTCTGTGGGACAGATCTCTTCATGTAATACCAACAGATTGCTTATCACAGGGTCCTGTGTACAATCTCTTATTGTACTGCGTGTTAATATTGCTGTGTGCATGCATCTGTCACTTCACCGTGGATGGTAAAATGAGCGTGTCGCATCAATAGTAGAATCATATCGCCAGAGAGAATATTTTGTACCAGAGCACTTATCCGGTACTGGTACCTGTGTGTTCAGGATGCTGTTTCTTGTGGGTGCTTGGTGATAGACTGATACACACTGCACACAGCAAAACTGACCCTTCTTTCAAGGCCTATGCTCTGATTCAACAAATTTCAAAGCTGTAGTTGCATTAACATATTTGCCTATAAGCGCCGTGTCAGGGTTCTGTCAAGAAATGATCAAAAAATTGCTACACAATGTTTCTTGATCTTTATACATGAATGGCGTGCCAACACAGTCACACCAGATTTGTTTGAGTGGGAGGGAAATATCCCTGAG
Organism: Lucifuga dentata; assembly: GCA_014773175.1. Taxonomy (NCBI): domain Eukaryota; kingdom Metazoa; phylum Chordata; class Actinopteri; order Ophidiiformes; family Bythitidae; genus Lucifuga; species Lucifuga dentata. The sequence goes on from VXCM01000689.1 coordinate 193,885, forward strand.
TGGAAGGTTTATTTATGCCATTTGTAATGTCTACAAGCTATAGCACAAATTGAATAAAAATAAAGGTTATATACAGTACAATTATATACAATTAACCAACATTTTCTTTTAGTTCGTGTTGAACTCCATTTTTCAATTGACCAAGCTGAAGACTTGAACTCTCTCTCACACACACACACACACACACACACACACACACACACACACACACACACACACAGATTTAGACTTAGTGTTTTGCAAATACTTTAAAAGTGGAGTTCTGGAATTAAATTGGTCAATGGCTTAATGGTGATTTAAATATTAAAATTCAAAATACAGTGTCTATTATAGCTGCACCCCAAAAAAATCGGATGGTAACTGGGACAGTTGTGACATGAATTGTTGCAGACCTGGTGCAGTTTGTGCCTCTGTGTGGTTGTGATAGTAATTAGCTTGACTACATGAGTGCATGGGAAGATAAGTTTACCAATCAACCTGTTGTTCTTTCCATCAGTCCTGCTTGACAGAGACTCAGTCAGTGGGGCTGGGCGTGAAAATAAGGCCAGGCTGTTGAGAGAACTGGAGCAGATAATGTGGCTTCAGCTGATGTACGAAATGATATCTTTGTTGTTGTTGTTGTTATTTTATAGCTGGGTACTTACAGCTAAAATAAAATTACTGATTATTTTGATAGTTTGATCACATTAGTTGATTTTACCAGAAACATTGCAGCTTCACTGCACGTCTCGCTCTCTGGGTCAATATCTCGAGTTTTGTGCAGCATTTAAACCTTCATCCAAAATCTTTCTACTCATTTAACGTGCTGCCCTCCATGGTCACTGGCTGTGTTAGGAAAGTCCGCAACATTGATATGTTAGCAGACTACTTTTATAGAGTCTGTGTATTTATAAGAATCAAAAAAAAAAAAAAAAAAAAAAAGATTGAATCTTCATTGCTTTAGGTTGATATGCAGAAGCATTCTTCTGTCAATAGCTTTCCACTCTCATTCTCTGCTCTCTCTCACCAGCTTCTCTGATAGGTCTGCATCTGTCTCATCCCTGAGTTGCTAGGTAACAGGCGTGTGTGTGTGTGTGGCAGTGTCAGGCTTTTGCCTATGAGGAGAGAGAAAATGGAGAGAGAGCAAGGCAGATGAGAGAGAAGCACTCAGAGAGGAGAGGGGGAAGAGATGAGAATGAGTCACAGCACTGATGAAGCTGGGAATTGAAGAGGAGAAAGCCAAAAAGCAGTAGATTGTCTCTGGCCTTTCCTGCAGCCTCGCTGCATGTGCATATATATATATCTACAAATATATATATATATATATGTATATACACACACACACACACACACACACAGGCCTGCCACTATCTTAGCGAGGTCACTGGCAAAGACAGTATGATTTACCAGACTGGTAGGCAGGCAGCAGGCACTGAGTTGTTGTTGGATGGAACAGAGAGGCGTGAGGGAGAGCGAGCATGCTCAGAATAGAAAATCAGACCGAGTGATTGGATTCCTCCCCACATTCTCTCTTCTCACTCTCCCCCACGGTACTCCTGGAGGCTTGTGGGTAATAGCACCACTCCCACCCAGTATATTCAGATTTCAAAGAGATTTTGTCATCTTGTCAATCACCTTCTGCTCAGATAGACATTAGGTCATGAATCCCTAATTAATCAGGAAGTAATAAATGATTCACTGCTGTTTCAGCCAAATCAATAATGGAGCATAAACACAAAATGTTACAATTGAAAATACAAGCTAGATTTGGTGAATATTGTGTAAAATATCTGTAGCGTTCAGACACCCTTGTGCAACATTACCATAAATAAGGCTACAAGTTGGGCCTTCAGCTTAAACACATCCAGATAATCACCTTTCTTTGATAAAACTGTGGTGCAGTAATTCTGCCCTTCATGCACACATTTCTGTTCAGCTGCAGCATAAAGCCTGTTTCCTATCAGCACTTGTTTACGCGCTTTTTCGTTTTTTGCGTGAGCACATGCATGCAGCTTTTTGTGTGTTCACGTGTCGCTCTCTTCTTTCTGCACACTGGTTCATAATGAAGTGAATGGGTCCAGGTCAGGGACTGAGCAGCCAGGCTGGGCTCTGGTTGCCAGGATACAGCAGCAGAGCCCGGCTGGCTTTATTTGCACACCAAACAGGCTAGCTAGCTGCTGCTGCGGTCCTTTTATAGACCCCACTGCTACACGGCATGTCAATAGACTGCCACAGCCACGGCCAGGCCAACCATGAACAAACTAGGGCTGGGCGATGTGGGGGAAAAAAAAACATGTGAAATTAGACTTTGTTTCGTTTATTGATTTTGATATGTAGCTTAGCACAAACACTCACACAAACAGGGTTTGTCCCAATATTCCCATTAACCTTTCACCTTGTTTGAGGGTCTCCCTTTGTAATGAAGGTCCAAAAAGAGCTGTAAGGAGCAGAGGCAACGCCAACAATAATAACTCCACTATGGAATTGGATGACAGAAACAAAGAAGAAAGTCCTACCACAGTGGGGATGGAGGGATGCAGTATGGTTTCTTTTTTGGCTTATTAAACAGCAAATCACATTTGATGTAGCATTGCATTTCTGCTCTCTGCTCTTCATCTTTTTCCATGAGATTTTCATGATATGTCAGTGCTGAGCGTGGTGATAAGAAATCTGCAGTTTGGGGGGNTCACATGTATGTGGACGGCATTGCTTTTATGTGAAAATGCAGTCAGAGAAGGAATGGAGAGAGAGAAAGAAGAGGAATTTAGCAGCAGACACTGGATGTGACTCTCAGGTTCTCTAGCCAAAACTCGGCCCATCTGCCATCGTTGAAATCCCACGAGAAGAATGCAAAGACTTTGTAAGAGCATAACTGTTAACCAACACCGCAATATCAGTTGACTGACCGCCAGGGAGTGTGCTGCTGTTTTGTATCTGGTTGTGCAATCGCCATAGGGAATGTGCACACAACACACACACACACACACACACACACACACACACACACACACACACACACACACACACANCACACGAACGTAGCCGGACAGAAATCAATATGCCCATCCCTTCATGCAGCTGCCATGTTGTTCAGCTGTCAGAGTGGAAATTTTGAGATATGTTTTTACGTGTGGAGTGGCTGTCATGAGTTAGGAGTGGCATGGGGGGGAGAAAACTGCTGCTTTTGATCTCTGCACCTGTACTTTCACGTCGTCTGATCTGTTTGTGTGTATTTGTTTCCTATCTCTCTATTGTTTACCCATATGTAATTCTGCATGGAATAGTAGAATTATTTACAGTAGTAAAGATTTCTATGTAACCCAGGTTTAACATCACAACATCACACTTTTTTGTAATGCAGAAAAATTACAACACTTAACTTGCATTTTTTAAAGCTTGGCAGTTTCAAATATCTCGCATAGAACTAATCTAAAATATGGGAAATGTGTTAATATAATAATATATACCAGGTCTTACCACTACAACTGCATGAGTGTAACGAAAACGCTGCATCTGAGGATTTACACTGATGTCAGCAGCAGTATTTTTAGTTGAGGTTGGCGATTTGCTGGTAGAGATGCGTGCCATGATATAGATTTGTCTTTACATTTGTAGCGATATAGACTGGATTTAAATTGTCACGTCACATAAAACACTCAGTGAGCTCCAAGTCAACCTGTTCAATATGCCAATAAAACAAAAATAAAAACATTTGATTATATGAATCCTTTTCACACTAAAACAAGTGAAGTGCCAAGAAAGGTGAGCGAAGAGGTGACGACTCCGAGAACAGCGTGATGAATTAGGTGATCGTCCTGCAAAGCATTTCCTCCTCACGTGATCCTCTCTGTCGCGCTGCATTGGAGAATTCTCAGCTCTGTCACAAGCATCTTATCTTTCTCATTTATCATATTCGCTGTTAGATTTCCACTCAGTTGTATCTGTAGCACTGCCTTTTTAAAATGCATTTTCACACATTTGTCACACTCATGGATTTTCCTCTTTGTTTTTTTTTTTTTTTTTTTTTTTTTTGTATTTTTTTTATGTGACTCTGTAGCGCAGAATGTGAAAATGTAGTCCAAAATATTCCTTTACACTGGGAAACATGTTTCCTTTTTAGTTCATTAGAGTTTAATTGTATTGCTGTCGTACATATTCTACAGGCTATTCTACTGTTCTACAGACTGTGCAAACTGTAATACGTTCATTTGTCGTAATTACTCTGATGTTTTTACTTACCTTTTCTGGATTCTACAAGATTGTAGCGTGTAGGATTTTAACTTGCTAGACATGCTTCAGTCTGGAAGATAAGCCGTATTCACATGCACTTCACAAATCATGCAGGCTTCTACCCAGGATTCAAGTGTGTGCGTGTGCGTGTGTGTGCGTGTGCGTGTGTGTGCGTGCGTGCATCTGTGAATGATTGTGCACACAGCATGCTGCAGTATGCTGAAGCGTTGGCCTCTGTCTGACCGCAGAGGGAGTGGCTCAGGATAGAGGGAATGGGGGGGGAGAGAGAGAGAGNGAGAGAGAGAGAGAGAGAGAGAGAGAGAGAGAGAGAAAGAAAGGAGGGATGGACGTGGGGTGAATGGTGTGTTCATCTGAGGGACAGAGACATGGTGGTGAGGTCTGCTGGCAGCCAGCGCTCCTTTACTTGGAATAGATTCTCACCACTGCAGTCACCATCTCCATAACCAAATGTAACTTGGCTGACGACATGCATAAAAGATAAAAGATTAAAAATGAAACCGCTCTGCCTCTGTTTCCTCTTTCTTCTTGTATTTGAGGCATCAGTGTTACCAGAGCAGGTAACACTTTGCAGCAGTTAATAGGCTGCTGCATTAGAAGGTAGTTTTAGTCCAGCTACCATTCCATAATATTAAGCTGAAGATGAATCAGATTTTTGCTTTCTGAACTTTAAATCTTCTTTTTTAAACATTCTTATGTTAATTTGTATTATTATTGTTGTTGTTGCTGCCGCCGCTGCTGGAGAGGTGCATAAAAAATTAAACCAGTATAGTTACAGATATCTGTCTCAATTTATTTTCCCTGATTCATTATGAATGAGAAATAAAAGAATGATGTGTTTATGTATCTTTTTTCATTGTATCATTTTTGAACATTCCTTTCTTTCTCTGGCTTTCATCCATGATGTTTATTTCATTTTAATCCCGCTGGCATGTGCATGTATATGTATGGATTTGTTAGTTGCTTGGAAAGGCATAATCCCAAGCAACAACAGTTAAACTAGACTAAAGTTAGACTCAGCCCAGCATATGCAGATTTATTTTATTTTTTTGTGAACTGCATCTGTTGTTTGTTTGTTTGTTTTTTGTATGTCCATTCTAAATGACAAATATGGTAATTTCATTGTAAATTAGAACATCTATAATTATAACCTAGAAACGCGACATTAGAACTAACCTGGATTTCCCACTCTACCCAACATTAACAGATTATTCAACTCTTGAAATGCGTTCGGGAAGAGTTAGTGTGATTGTGCCGTGAATTGTGTGGGGTGGGTGGGTGTGTGTGTGTGTGTGTGGNAGAGTTAGTGTGATTGTGCCGTGAATTGTGTGGGGTGGGTGGGTGTGTGTGTGTGTGTGTGGGTGTGTGTGGGTGTGTGTGTGTGCGTGTGTGCAGAATGCAGCCCTGTTAAATGCAGTATGATGTGTTTGCTGCGTTTCCAAGGAGGCAGAGAGATCCCATGAACCAGGAGGAAGAGTGGAAAGATGACACACACATGGCTTGTTTACAGGGATGAAGAGAGAATCAGACAGGATAGCTAGAGAGTTGGAGAGCGCGAGGGAGCGGGGCTGAGGGAATGAGTGCTTGTTTGTCTTAAAGTGAAAGCAGGCAAATCTGGTGGAGGGACTATAATTGGTCACTGCCACCATGGGTTTACATTTGTACAGTAGCTACTTTAATTGCAAAAACTGGCTGTGGCCATGAGATGGAGTACATCCTTTCTCTGCCAGTTAGTAAATGAACAAAACAAATCTGAATACACCACCACTGTTTCCATCCCGTCAGATGTGATACTCCTCAATTGTCTGGTGTTCTTAAACTGGATTTTTTTTTTTTAATTACTGATTGTTTTGNATACTCCTCAATTGTCTGGTGTTCTTAAACTGGATTTTTTTTTTTTAATTACTGATTGTTTTGTGAAACATTTGTACACACTTGTGTCCACATACACTGTTAGCAAATGTTATGTACCATTTGATTGGTATGGAATTAAAAAGGGAACAGTGTGTTTTTGAACAAGGTTTCCTTTCTCCCTGTGTTTGTGTGTTGCATTGCCTGCAGACATCAGTTCCTGTATTTCCGTATGTCAGCGAGAAGCTCTGCAGATATAACCGCCCATCACAGTCCAAGAATAGTGCCAAGATTATTATTCTAGAAGCTGAGCTGACCTAGTTTGATGTGGGTGTATTGCTGCATGGTTTGTTTATATCTGAGAGCAGTTGACCTTCCTGCCACTTTGTTTAGTGTGATGAGAGGTGGGAGATTATGGGTGGTNTGAGAGCAGTTGACCTTCCTGCCACTTTGTTTAGTGTGATGAGAGGTGGGAGATTATGGGTGGTTGAGGTGAATGTGTGTAGCAGCAGCAAAGGAGGGAGTAACAATGAGGAGAAAAGAAAGGGGACTTTGGTTTGCTGTGTCTGACTTTCCGTACACCAGTAAAGGGGGGAGCAATACACTCTCCATACTTGTGTGTCTCTCTGGTTGGCTGACTTGACTGACTTGACTGGAGGGATATAAATAGCAGCCTTTGAATAGGATAACTGCAGAGGGAAAGGAAAGGAGGGTGTGGGTAGAGGAGATGGTAGTGGCGCCAAGAAGGAGAGGAGTGCCAGTGTCTCAGAGTAATGAAGAAAAAGAATGCAGCCACGGTCTCATCTGTTCACTCGCTCACTCACGCTCTTTGTCGCACTTAGAAAAGAACGTATATCATGAAAGAGAGAACCGAGGGATGGAGCGTGTGGTTTATTCAGGTCCTGTGAGGCAGAAGGCCTCTCTCTCTCCATGAAAGAAGGGAGTTAGTAGTGAAGTAAACATGGCCTGTTGTCCAGTAACAAAAATCACATTAAACTGCAATAGTGCTCCCAGTTCTACAGTTCACAGTCACCCTCATCACTTGTGCGAAGTAGATTTGTAGCGGTAGCTGTAAGGCTACGACCCATCTACTTAGTTGAAGGAAGGAATGCCATGAATAGGATGCAGTAAAGCCCTCAATTACAAGTGATGGCTAACTGTATAAGCAAGTAGGTGTGTTGGTTTTTGTTGAGACGTGCCAGTCTCGTTCCTGAAGACATTCCTTAACTGTTCTCAGCTCTCTCTCTCTCAATCCTATACCACTGGGTTTACGCAATATCTCTTACACAGTCTGTCCTGTATTTGCTCCTAAATTCTACTATTGGATTTTTACTCTGTGCATATCTGACATGAATATTGTGCATCTTTTGTTGGGAGTGGTTGTAGTTAGTTTCTGTTACTTCAGACTGAGTCGAGAGTGGGTATTTAAACTGTATGGCGAGACCATTCAGTGCTTCAGCAGAAGCAACAGATGAACTTTAACCTGACAAAAAAGACACCCCAAGCTGCTGCCTTCCCTCTCACTTCTGTTCAACCAGAGCATGAGGTGTAATGACTGAAAATAGAGCGCTGGATATGCCGTTAATGGCTGCGTTTTGTAGCAGTGGGTAAATGTGTTTTCAAAGACGGCCAGGTGCAAACCTGCCTCACCATCCCTTTCTGCTCTCTCTTTGTTCCAGACGGTCGATGATGATGCAATGGCAGCTTGAATGAAGCTTGGCGTGGGGAGAGCTGAACGATGCCCAAAGGTGGGGGTTCTAAAACCCCCCAGCTGGACCACTTCCCACTCAACACCGACATGGTGGAGAAGCAGGGTGGGAAGAAGGTAAGACTGACAATCCTACAAACTCACCGCCCCATAACCCCCAAAAAATATATGATCCCAAAATCAAATGCTGTGTCCTTACGCTTTTCATCCTCTTTGATCCTCTTTGATCTACAATTGTTGGCACCCCTTACAACCAATTGTAGCTAAAAATAAATGTTGAAATTGGTATCTGAATAGGCCAGACCAGCCTTCAAAGCGAAGGCCTAAATCCATGTCCACTGTCAAAAAGTAGCTGTCTGTCTCCATTGCCCTTGAATAGGATACTCCTAGCTCTCCAACCTCAAGGGTTCACTTCTGTGGTTGATCCTGCAGGCTGAGCTCCCTGTGAAGGAGGCGAGATTAAGCAGAGTCTCTTGTCTCTGTTAGCCAAGCTAACGCTTCAACAAATATGCATCTATTAAAAAAAACCACATACTAAATCTCAAACCCCAAACCTTTTGAAACCTGAGCTTTATTAATGAAGGTGACATCAGTTACTACAGTAGCAAATGGCTGGCTCAGTGCGTGCTGTTCACTAGATGTGATGTCAGGGTTCACAAAAATATGGGGTTGTGATTTAGTTAGTGTTTAAACTATAATCTCTTCAAATCTTGGCAAGAAACATTAATGTAGTAGTGTTTATTTTTTGGTCCAGTTTTATTTTGTGTTCAGTAAAAATACTAAAGCCTCATTTATACTTCACGCAAACTACGTGTACACGCACTTAAAATGGCCGACACACGTTTTTAGCATTGGTTTGAAGTGTCGTTTGTGCACGTCATCCAGAATTGATGCGACACTAGCGACGCGGCAGTACCTACAGAAACCACGGGGGCAGTGTTGTGAACGTTTGTCGTGACGTGAGCAGCACATGCGGGGCCAACAAGTAAACAAACAATGTTATGGACTGCGGATAAAAATTAGCCTTCATTTGGCTAAATCCGATGCATTTACACCATGGCTATGCGTGATGTTAATTAATGTAGATGGTCTCTGTTAAACTAAATAAACAAAAAATGTATTATTACCTGTGCACTGATAACCGATGACAGAGAAATGGCTGCAAGTTTTGAGGAGAAGCTGATCTGCCGTAGGAAACCGATCTTGTGTATATAAGCCGACCCCCTGATTTTTTGGGGGTTTTTTTAGATTTTTAAAGAAACCAGTATATTGTTCCATCAGTTTATTTGTTTAGCAAATTACCTGTTTTTCTGGGTATTGTCATAGTATTCCTGTGCTTTCCTGAAAATCCTCGTACCGGTAAACATGGTATTTATTTCAGCAGCTGATTACTGTAACTGACCAATCACAACAGCGCTTACTGGCCACTGCAAAATGTTTAGTCAGGAAATATCTCATTCTAAGATATGATTTACTATTTCCCAGATGAAGATGATTGGGTAAGTGCTCTTTATGTTTGTTCGTTGCTGCAGATACTTGTGTAGCTTAACTCTCCATGGCTGCTAAATTGTGTCTGTATCAAGTCACGGCGCCTCACTTCGCCGCCTGGCGGACAGAGTGTTAACCCTCCAGATCAACGTTAACTATGGAGGCCAGTATGTACACAATTCCGCTCATGATGCGCTACACAAGCGCATGCGTAGACGTAGTTAGCGTGAAGTATAAATGAGGCTTAAGACTAAGGACATTTACATGGCCTCCGTGTTACAGAAATGATTAAAAAAGTCTCAACTCCACAGTGCTGATTGAATAGTTTATAGACTCTGATCTTTGTCTGTGGTTTGAACAGAAATATGTTTTTTTGGTTTTGTTTTGTTTTTGCTTTTTTAATTGTAGATAAGTCTTTTGGAAAACTGCAGTCAGTTTAGAAATACAGACTTTGAAGTAGCTCACCCCTGAAATGTTACTCAGCTACAAGCACATTGTTTGCAGCGGAACAGAGTCTTGGGCGCAGTCTGATGACATCATGATGTGTGCCAACTGTTAGCTGCTGGCAGCCCTGCCAAGAGAAGAGAGGAGAGATGCAGCTTATGCAAGCATGGATGTACAGCCCTCTGCAAAGGATTGCATCAGACTCTGGCATGGAGGGAGGGAGGGAGGGAGGGANGAGGGAGGGAGTGGAGTGCACGGGAGTGGGTGAAAGAGAGCAGGAGGAAAACAGAGACGCAAAGAGCAGGCATTGCTAGGAGACCACCAAACAAGGTGTCTTATGAAGGCAGATCTGAGGAACGTCTCTAATTTCCTCATTCCCACTCGAATTCTGGAGATAAGCTTTAGCTATTTGACCGTTTGCTACCAACATGTTAGCTCTGTGTTTACGGTTTTTGGTTCTCCTCAACAAACCACTTCCTGGCTTTTTGTGTCCTGCCTTTGTATGAATTGTCCATTCTTTCATAAATGCCTCTGTGTGTGGCTGAGATTGGAGAGATGCAGACAGAGAAAGGAAGAGAGAGAGAGCAAGAAAAAGACAGAGTGAGAGGGAGGGAGGGAAGGAAATCGGCTAACTGTAGCTGACACTGTTTGTCTCTACTGTACCATGACATCATAGTCTTATGACTGGGGCAGGGCAGGAGGAGGAGCTCCAAGAGCTGACACATAATGGAAAACCGACCCTGAGGAGACTCGACGAGTGGGAGACAGAAAGTAGAAGTGAAATAAAGTGAGAGTTTACATTACATTTGAGCTGCTCCTACATCTCCACTATAAGACTCCAAAACTTCCAGCCTTAAAGCAGACTGAATTAGAAACATTTTGGCCTTGAACCAAAATACACACTGTGTGCATGTTGTGAAAATGTACTGTATGTCCCTTCTGGTTAGAATTTAATATTTTACAAGTACATCAAGGATTTGTGATGGACTCAGTCCTTTGCTGGAAGAAATGTGCTTCTCATTGGAGTACTTAATCCTCTAAAGTTTAGAGTTTATTATTGAGAACCACATTCACTACCTGGAAATAATGCATTAGTATTGACAAGTAAATTTTAGTGGATATGTAAGTCTGCATATTGTACACCAGAACTGCAGAGGGGTTCCATATTCTCTTCCTGTTTCAGCAGCTTCTAGTTCTGTGCTGTTGCTGCAACACACATTTTTGCATTTCATAAAAAGTGAATAAAATTAAAAAAAAAAAAAAAAAAAAAAGTTCTGAAATGGAGGAAAAACAGAGTGGACAAAGACATCACTGGATAATTTTGTAAAGGTACCGTGTACTTTTTCACATGGGTGAAACGGGTGTTCATTAGCTCTTTTCCTTAAATGAAAGGTCATTTAAAAACTGTATTTTGTGTTTACTCAGGCTGTCTTTGTCTTATATGAAATTTCATTTGAAGATCTGACACGATTAAGTGTGGTGACAAATATGCAAAAATGGAAGGAAATCAGGAATGGGGCAAATACCTTTTCATAACACTGTATCTAAAAACACTTGCATTGGTTGCAACCATGTGCTATATGCCTCTCATGTACAGGACTGCAACGTCAGATGAGTGATTGGCTCCCGTTACCTAGACATGCATGTAAATGACATGCATGTCAGGTTGTTTTACTAGACTCTGCAGTAATGCACACCATACGCACACACATTTTCTATCATTCATAAACTTCTAAGTAACTACCAACTTCTGCAGTCTGTATGCGTATGCCATACAGTATATATGCCATACTGTATGGCATATGCAGCCATACAGGAACTGCATATGGTAGCCATACTGTACTTCATTACATTATACTTTAGTAAAGCTTGATTTTCCACTGCCTACCCACTGCATGTACTCCTGTAGTTTAACACAATTGATTGATTCTGTCCCTGAGCCACTGGAAAGCTTTTATTCTGAAATATCACCAGGAAGTGTTCACTGCATGCTGCTTTGTCTTCAACTCTTTGAATGTTTGACTCAATTATGTTTAATTTTTGCCTGCACCAGTAGCGTCACTATTGAGGAAATGGGTGTTGTTGTGAGTGGACACTTTTCTTCCTGAGTCTTCTGGTTACTCAGGAAATCCAGCATTGTGTTGTCAGATGTTGAGAGAGATGAAAACGTTCCTGCTTGTTCAGTTTGTAAAGGTTTATGTGGACTACAAGCAAAGTTAAAAAGTCAATTTACAAGCAGAATAAACACATATTTTTAAGGTAATAGGCTAAATGGATAGATTGCTCGCTAGAAGGTACGGTAAATGCAGCGCCAACAAAGTTATTTGACCTCATCAATATTTAATTCCACCATGTGTTTTGCGTGGTTGTGTGCATTCTGATTAGGCCACATTATTCATCTCTTTGTTAGGCTTGATCGGGTGACAAGAACAACACATGTCCTATGAGGTTGTTCGAGGATCAGCAGGACACATTTGCCAGAGAAGAATACCTCGCCACATTAGGCACGATGCCCTGACTCAGCAATGATCTGAGCCCTTACTCTGTTGCAACGGGCACAGAACAGTTAACTATCATCCAAGCCATTTTCTGGCTGCTGATTGGTCTCAGGACTGTGGAGGCAACAAAGCAAACAGAAGATCAGAGGATCTTTTCCCCAGCAACTTTTTCCAGTCCCACCTAGGGAACAACATAGTTAGCCAGTAACTAGGGGAGCCTGTCGGTAGTGGTGTAGTTTTGGAGGCAGAGTAGCCTGCTACAACATCATACCCATGCTGCCATCCCCGGATGCCACTGGGGAAATTAAGTCTCTCCAGCATGTCTTGGCCATAGATCGGTTATGCCAATAATATTTGGCTATTCTGTGGCAAAGTTGCAGAGCTTAAGACAATAGTGGGAACTCTTTAGGCTCTTAATGTTTTGTTTTTCACAGCATAATAGAAGTCTAAAGTGTAAAGAGCTTTTGGACCACAGATAAAGTAATACATGTACATTTCAGATAAAATTGTGTGTTTTGATCATTTCCTCATCATTGTCCCAATGTACTTTGTATTTTGGAGTGGAAAGGGTAATGTATTCAGTGAATTGCTGTTTATTTTCTGCTTTTTTAAAAATCCCAGATTGGGATGTTCAGACAGTTTTTTTGCTTAATTGGATAATGGGATTAAAAGATTATATACAGAGAAGCTAAAGAGAACATTATACACAACACTTGAAATGAGTCTGTTTGGTCACGTCTTTTAAATTTTAACTTGTGCAAAGCAGGTAGTTAGGACAAGCAAGTCATATTACATCCTAACTCACTGAGAGCCCAAGTTGAATAAACACGCATTATGCATACATGCCTTTAGCAGATAGACCTGAGCATGTGATTGTTTCCAGCAGCTATAAACCACAGAGCTGAGCTGGCGTCGGCTTAGCTCCCTTTCCCTGAACCAGAGAGCCAGGAATCCAGGAGGAAATTCCATGGAAAAGTTTTTGCTCTGCAAAGTTGCCAATGTTTGCAAGATTCAGGGCATGGAAAGACATAGACTACTTACTCGGGCTTGTTTATCTCTGTTGGCCTGCATTTTTCTTTTTACTAAAAAATAATAATACGAACAATATACACTTCACATTACCATGCTGTCTTTTTGCTGTGAAAAACTCTGTCATCTCTAAACTGTGTTTCTAATGTTTTTATCTGTTCTGTTTTGTGTCTTTCTCAGGATAAAGTGTTGTCAAACAAGACTCCCAAATTGGAGCGCAGCGATGGTGTCAAAGAGATGAAAGAAAAGGCCCCTAAAAGGAAGCTGCCCTTCACTGCTGGAGCCAATGGAGACCAGAAAGATTCTGACTCAGGTAAGAAAATGCTGAACACATTTGTTTGTATGGAGGAATTTAAAAAAAAATAGGATGGAAACCCAGAGTGTTTTGGTGGTGTATTTGACATTGCCTCTTCTGCGTGAGTTGGAAGGGGAAATTAAAGCAGAATGAAAAATATTACATCACATCCTCTCAGGCTGGCAGGACGTAGTTAGGGCTGCTCTGTGATGGGGTTTAGCTGTGTGTGTGTGCGTGTGCTGTGTTTGTGTTTGTGTGGCAGACAGAACCAAGGAGATCATTTCTACAGTCATAGTCCAAAAGAAAAGGAACAGACCACACAAACCATGATCCAATTAATTGAGGATTTGTACAACATGCAGGCCTGACCAGGTCTGTCTTTGGTAATTCTCCAGCTTTGTATGGTCTTTAATTAGAGAGAGAGAAGGACTACTGCTTGTATTTGTTTGACTTTGAGCTTAAGGGTTCATGATTTAGTGTGTTGATAGTGGTCCAACACAGAGGGCCTGGTAAGACGGCCTTCACCCTGCAGTTCTGGCTGAGTTGTTAGATTGTTCCTGTTCAGTGATTACACTGGAAAGGGCCTTCCAATCCAGATAGGAGTGGAAAGCAGAATGTGTGCATGTTAAAATAGATATTTAGTAAGCTTGGATCTGTATTTTGTTAGACATGGGGTTGTGCGTAATTACTGTTTAGCTCCAGGGAGTTATGAAAAAGTGGAACGCTTGATTGAGAGGTTCTAACATGTTTACTTATTTTTCCATTGAAAAATAAGTTGTGGTGTGTGTCTGTGTTGATGCTTACATTTGATGTGATTCTGAGTTGTCTTTTGGGATTATTGGCTGTGCTTGTTGTTTTGTGTTTTTTTTTTGTTTTTTTTAGCCAGATTCATATTGTTTACCTGTTGGGTTTTCTGGCCTGCTTTACCTCTCTTTCCTCAGGCCACTGGCAGAAAGAGGTCAACCCAACCCCCTCTCAGTAAGGGGAGGTGTGAACTCTGATCTCAGGAACAATAGCATAACAGTCTGTCTATTATTATGCTAATAACTTTTGAATATCTATTCTGCCGGGTTTAGCTCTATGTAAAGCAGCACTGACTCTAGACAAGGCAAGGCAAATTTATTTATATAGCACCATTCAAACATAAAGGTAATTCAAAGTACTTTACACAAACAAAATGCATTAAAACAACATTTAAAAAACAATAAGAACAAAATAAAGCAACATTTAAGACAAGAACAAAATAAAGCAACATTTAAAAACTAAGAGTAAAATAGGATAACTCTAAATAGTTTCTCTTATTTCCAAAATAATGAAATCTTCAAAAGTGGAGATTCCATTTTTCATGGCATCTAACTATAAAGACAGAAATCTCTGTCTGTGGCATCAATATTTCTAACCACATATCTTTCTCATTTGTATTTTGTGTAATTTCTGCATATCTTTGCTGTATTGTTGCTTTGACCTTGCAAGTTCCAACTCTGCTGGGTCACTGTCTAACTCTAGCCCATCTGAAAAATATTTACTCCTCTGAAACATCATGGCCCACCTCCACCACTAAATCTCCACTACTGTCAGGCTATGCCCACACTAAAATGAACAAATCTGAAAATACTCTTTACATGTGAAAACAACTTCCATCCATGCTACTGCTTTCAGGTCTTCTTCAAAAAGTTCTCAGTTCTCAGTCCACACCGACATGTAAAAACAAAATTGAACTGATCTACAATCTTTCACCCTCTTTCCATTGTCAAACAAAAAGGTTGTGGTTGTACATTACAACCATCATCTGCTTCAAAGCAGGGCTTAAAAATCAGAGTTTCAGCTCGGCTTGGGTCGAGTACGAGTGTAATGGAAGCAGACCGTCACTTGGTATGCTTTAGCCCTATAGTGGAAAAGGGCCATTAGTGGCCACTAAGCTGGCTAAGGCTAAAACAGAGCAGAAACAATCCCTTTTCTGATTTTGGTGGTTTCATGAACATGTCGGCATCATGTGGCCCCAAACCATAGGACCTTTTGCACTACAGGTACTTTTCAGTAACTTTGGAACTTTTTTCAGAACTTTTGTTTTGTACCACTGATGCAACCACTTTGGTCCCAGAACTACAGTTCCTGAACCATTTTTAGCTTGTACTCCAGGGAAGGTACTGTCCAGTGGTTCAGGAATTGTTGGGTTGAGCTCATAAGACCAATCATGGCTGATTTGTCAGACCCAAGCTTTCCCAGACTAACAACCACCATTTTTAAGTCTTTGAGATTTGATGTTTGTGTTGTGGAAATGATGTGACTGTCAAACTGCAGATGCCACTTTCTCTGATTTCCATAATATTCAAATTACTCTAAGCACAGTGAGAAAGAGAGCAAGGAATTTGCTGAAGAAACCACATAGTTCCTACTCTAGATAGTTCGGTTTGAAAAGTTCCTAATTTAGCTCTGAACTTGTGGACCGAAAACATCTCATTGTATCCTGAATGTCTGTCCTCTCCTCCTACAGCGTGAAGTCATAGAATAGCATTGAGAAATCCTTATTTTAGCCAATGTTTTCTGCAGCAATGAAATACATCAAACAGAAGTTTAATGTAAAGAGAAAATCATAAAAACAGTGTACAAGTCTTTTAAAAAAAGACAGTTAAATGGGGGGGGGGCATTGGGTGAATTGGCTTTTTAAACCATCACATTGGGTAGATATATTTCATTTATAGCCTTGTTATGCAGTTGTATACTGCCTTGTTATGCAGTTGTATACTGCAGTTTTGTAAAGGCACCTACAAAATGTACTAGTCTGAGTTTGTACTGTTTCCAAATGCATTTCATACTCACAGCATTGATCTTTTATACTGTAGTAGCAGACATCTTTGCAGCAATACTGATACTATAGCCTTGCTCATAAGCAAGGCTATCATTCCCGAAACTAATTAGTATGCAAAGGCAAGTTACTACCATAGCACAAATATTACAAGAGAATATATGTGAATCTAGAGGAGGACAGGAATAGGCACTTGGTGTATTCTGGGGAAGAGTTTTTTGCAGATCTTTAAAGTTGTAATTAATCAAAGCTCTCCAAACTTTAGAACTCATTCTCTCCCTTAACAGAATTACCAAGCCTCCCTTGACCTCCTCCTAAGGAGTGCTTGAGAACAGCATTCTTCCTTCTTGAGGTCATCCCTCTTCTACTCTTCCTCTCCTCTTTTCTGCCTCACGACCACTATCCACAACACAGCAGCAGTCAGACAGCAGACAGTTGGCAGATCAGGTCTTGTCAGCTTGGGAAGCAGCTCTGTTTCACTCTTTGCAGCTCACATCAGTGTCCTTAAATTGAGTCAATGCATCCGTTTTGGTTATTGTTTGCAGTTGCAGCTGTGCCATCTCCTCATTTGGTACATTTAAGTGAGGTGTGAGCTGAGCCATGAGAGATGGCGGGCAAAAAAGGAGTCAGTGATTTATATAGATCTGCAACCCACACTGCTAAATCACTGACACATGGTTTGTGTTTCATTGTTTCCCTGACAAATGTTTGCTCTGAATGAAACTGAATGAAACACTCACTGATTAATGCAGTATTTAACATACTTACTGAGTCAGAGTAGACCGTACACTCTGGAATGTTCATGTTTCTCAGCCTCTCTTGCTCAACACAAAGCTTTGAGAAAACATCCTGTTGGCCACTTCCTGTCTCTTCTGCCGTAACTTCCTGTTTATGCAGTGCTTATGAGTCCCTAAACACAATATCATTTCAGAGTAAGTATTCCAGAGTTAGACTTACCAGTTGAGCTGGTTCGAGTGCTTCACCTTGTCATGGAGTCTCTCTGTTAACTGAACCAGACAATCTCTTTGTTTTGAGGGGACTGAACACAATAGGATTGTCTGCCTGCCATATCAAAAGCCACCTCTATTATAGCTTGACATTTGTATTTGATGTGGTCCCCTCCCCTGGCTTAGGTTGGCGGTCTATTCTTGGGGATAACATTCCCAGCGAGGTTGCTTTTCTTTTTGTTTTCTTTTCACATATCTTGTCAGTCCAGTTTCAAGCAGTAAGGGAGTAAAGTTTCAACCCAGCATGTGCGCTTAATATTATCATTTTACTGAGACATAAAAGCCCTGGCTGTCCTCCCTAAATAGACCTTCCACAGAATACCATGGAAGCAGACTGTGTAAATTTCTTCTTTTTTTTTCAGAATACACATACACTCAGTTGCCACAAAAAAAAAAACAAAAACACTTGTACAGTGTAATGTGTTGTAATACAACAGTCCTGCCATAAATACTACCTTACTTAAAATGTTCAGTTTTTGCTGAGACTGCCATGTCAGCCGTTAATGTGTTGAGGCTGAGTCTTTGTGTAGGTGTTGTATTGACTGCATTACATTTAAAGGTGTTTCTAATGTTTTGTCCACCTCATTCACTTATATTATTAGGAGCCAAACATTTTACAAACACGGTACAATGAAATGCAGTCCAATTAAAACAACAAGAGACTCCAGCCTCAAAAATGACCAGTAGCAACAACAAAAAATGATTAGTGTCATAAAGTTAGTATTTATTACAGAACTGTTTTATTGGATTTTCTTACAATGAACAGGTGCGTCCGATTTTCTGCTCCCTGAGTGTTTAACATCTGTATTTTGATGATGAAGTAATTTTAATTTTGAGTTTTTAATCGTAATTTCTCAAGACGATTAGCAAAGCACAAACCTTATGAAAAACTCATATCCTCCACAATAGAAATGTGGAATGACTTAGGTATATGGCTGTTTCCCATATCCTAACAAACTGTATGATTTTGGATCATATGCACTGGATGTTTCAGCACCAAATCTTTGCATTGTGAACCCGGGTTCTAACTGAATTTCTGGTGCCTCAGCTTGTAAACATAGCCTGGAAAAGCTAGTCTTGCATATTCTCTGTTCTGCTGTTGGAAAAAAAAAAAAAAAAAAAAAAAGATGTTTGGACTGCTTCTGTGGTTCCTGCTGTTAAAGTCTTTACAGAAGGAATGTGTCTAAATGGCACATGCTTTTGAGAATGTGAGAGTGTATCAAAGAGGGTGGGGGCACATTAGCTCTAAGTGTTCACAGATGTTAGTGAAAGTTCATCAGCTCCATACTTTTGAATGGAAAAATGTTTCAGTGGAAAGCCTTTAGCCACCGGAAGTGTTTGTCGCCATGTTTCTTTCTTGCCTCATTAATTGTGTGTTTGTGGCCTTGAGCTGTGCAGCCAGTCTGAGAAAAGAATTAGAAAAGTCTCACACAGGTCAGGCTCAGACACATCCACCATCTCTGTTATGCTCTTTCTAATGCCTTTGAGTCCACTGTTTATATTCTCTCTCTCTCTCTCTCTCTCTCTCTCTGTCTCTCTCTCTCTTTCTCTGTTTCTCTCTCTCTCTCTGGTGGGGAGGCTGTACTGTTAGTATTTTGAAAATTTGGGGTGTGGGAACTGTTTCCTTTAGTGTTGAAGTGCAACAGTCATGTGCACAAGTAGCTTTATCCCCTCTGACGGTCATAAGATGGTATGTTGCAGCTGAAAATAATTACTGGGCGTGTCTTTGTGGAGCAGCTGCTTTCGTCCAGTAGCGCCATGTCTCCAGTCAGCCTGGCAGGCAGGCTAGCAGGCATGTGGTGACCTTGGCAAGGCCATATTGGATTGAAATGTACACCAACTATTTCGTAATAATTGAGGCTCTGCCAAGTCACACCCTCTTTTGTGTTGATTCATACTGATTGGCTTGGAGACAGACATAAACATACTGCCCGATGGCCCCTCCCTTCCTTTGGGGGAGCTGGAGAATAACACCAAGTCATCCTTGCTACTGGCAAACGCCTCAGATATAGGGTTGCTTTATTTTCATGTGGTTGGTATGCTGGCAAATAGGCCTATGTGTTTTACAGAGGTACGTATCAAATTGGCTAATGTCAAGCAGTGCTCCAGTATAGGTTTTGTATAAATGACAAGTTTAAGTGTTTATACTTTTTTGAGTAGCTACACAACACACATATAGATAATACATTTTCCCAGAATGATTTCACAGTATTTGAAGTCCTAAGAATCTGACAGTGAAACACTATTGGCAAGCTTAATATTTTCCCACAGTGTTTGACAAATTATGTGGGTAAATTAGTGTGTATGTGCATGTGATTTTTATGCTGTCCAATAAAATTAATTGTGTTCCCTCTCCTCTTACTTTCGTTACAGAGAAGCAAGGTCCAGAGCGGAAGCGCATTAAAAAGGAGCCCACCAACACCCGGAAGATGGGCTTGCCATTTGGAATGGGGATGCCAGGGATCCGGGCCGGGTACCCCCTCTCTGAGCGGCAGCAGGTGGCCTTGCTCATGCAAATGACAGCTGAGGAGTCTGTCAACAGTCCAGGTGCGTGCTTATCATGGAGGACACGTCTCCTTTGAATTGTGGCTGACAAGGAAAGAAGGATGGAAGGGATCTTTTTATGTGTGTTAATGAGAGTGAGGCGGAAGTTTTTTAATGCAGTGTAATACATGGTGTACATTGTTAGTGTTTCTGGTGGTAGAGTTTGATCACTGCGTGCGTTTCCACGCCTTTGTCAAACACTGAACAATATGCATCATTGGAGAACAGACCATGAGCTGTAGTTACACATAAAGCATTTATTGCATCTGCCCTGTAAACCTTTGCCGTCTTCATCAAATAAATGTGAAAATAGTAGTTTTGCCTCAACAGCCTTAAGTCACGTGCTCATCTACTATAGTGGAAAGCCTACCTTTAAATTGCAGCATAGGAGTATAGACAAGATGAAAGTAATTCCCCTGGTGGTACTGCACTGTGTGGCACTAATCCTGCAATCTCAGCAACTGAGCCAAACCACAGTAGATACCCAGAAGACCCTCCAAGCATTTTTATTTATGTATTATCTCATTTTCTCTCTGCTGATGATCATTCATTAGATCTAGTACCATCTTACATCTTAATTGTTACATGAAATGTTGGTTGTAGACAAAACATTTGTCCCTAAATACATTAGAAATCTGCAATTGCATTATACAATAGGTGCTGGACAACTTTTTTTAATGTTCACAATTGATGTAGAATTTGATTGATAAGCACCAATACATATCCAGTTTTATTTATATGTTAATTTTGTTGTTGTATACCTAAAGGAATGAACATAGATTAAGTGACTGAGTTTCAAATATCATTTAGGACAATAGCCATGGAAACTCAATAATGTAAATGTGATTAAGGCTTGGGTTTAATTTTGTAAATGTGATGAAATGAGCATGGATTCAGCTATTCTGTTAGTGATTGTTAGAGCAAGATTGCCCTCTTCTGGCTGTAACGAATTAAAATCTGTTGGTTTTAATATTACTAGCAAACAGTATAATAAACAGCAGACAATAGATTTAAGATGCATTTCTCTCAAAAAAAAAAAAATGTTTTACTAACATTAAAAAATAAAAAAATAAAGGTTTGCTCATNATTTCTCTCAAAAAAAAAAAAATGTTTTACTAACATTAAAAAATAAAAAAATAAAGGTTTGCTCATGCTACTGTTGTGCTGAAGTGTTAATATCCTCTTTACAGACACAACACCAAAGCACCAGTCACAGTCCAGTCTGGGTCAGAAGGGGACACCAAACTCTGCATCTAAAACCAAAGACAAAGTGAACAAACGTAATGAGAGGGGAGAGACTAGGCTGCACAGAGCAGCAATCCGTGGAGAGGTACGCCGCATCAAGGAGCTCATCAGCGAAGGGGCTGATGTGAATGTAAAAGACTTTGCAGGTGAGAGGTTCTCCTTATTGGCTGTGTTTTAGTTGACACATGTAGTGCAGTACATTCTCTTATATATAGCATACTCCTCTCACACAGCATTTTCGCTTATGTTTAGGCTGGACTGCATTGCATGAGGCGTGCAACAGGGGATACTATGATGTGGCGAAGCAGCTGCTGGCAGCCGGAGCAGAGGTCAACACCAAGGGTTTGGATGATGACACCCCTCTACATGATGCATCAAACAATGGACATTTCAAGGTGAAGTAGCATATTCAGCAAATACAGCTCATACCTGAATGCAGTCAACATTATTAGTTATCTAACTAAAAACCTTATTACCTAGTTACTTAATTAAAAAAAAAAAACTTAAAAAGGTAATCTAGGTAAAACTAGTGATCATTATAGTTAGGGGGGAAAAGAAAATTGGTTAGTTTGAGACCATCAGTTTCTAGTCTTATCCAGTTAAGACTCTCTGCCAAGCTTATTTATGACTTGTGCATGTAACTAACTGATGCTAGTGAAGGTTTCATGGTAGCACATTCACCTCTGTGTTCTCTGACCTCCACATTCTCAACCATTAGAGAACTTGTTACTATCTGCTATTCCATTAAAATTAATGAAAATTTCACAGATTATTTCATCTTCTTTTAGGTGGTTAAGCTACTTTTACGGTATGGCGGGGATCCACGTCAAAGCAACAGGAGAGGCGAAACAGCATTAAAGGTTGCCAATTCTCCAACTATGCTCAATCTGTTGCTGGGGAAGGGCACTTACACCTCAAGTGAGGAAAGTTCATCAGGTAAATAATTTAAAATGTTTGTGTGTTCTTCTAATGTTATTAGCACGTGTATTAATATAGTGTATGTTAAAGTAAAGAAAGGACTCTAAGTGTTAATTTTAGTTAGATACTGATTGTGCTTTTTACTGTCACAGAATCTTCGGAGGAGGAAGATGCCCCATCATTTGCCCCATCTAGCTCTGTCGATGGCAATAACACAGACTCTGAGTTTGAGAAGGGCCTGAAGT
Organism: Lucifuga dentata; assembly: GCA_014773175.1. Taxonomy (NCBI): domain Eukaryota; kingdom Metazoa; phylum Chordata; class Actinopteri; order Ophidiiformes; family Bythitidae; genus Lucifuga; species Lucifuga dentata. The sequence goes on from VXCM01000689.1 coordinate 216,190, forward strand.
TGAAAGGGAAAACTCTAGACCCTCCTAAATCTGCTGTCACACCTGTCAAAGATGAATATGAATTTGATGAGGATGATGAGGAAGAGCGTGTCCCCCCTGTGGACGATAAGCACCTCTTGAAAAAAGATTTCCGTAAGGACCCAATCACCAAGGCCAACAACTTAATCTCCATACCCAAGATGGAGGTCAAAACCTATTCCAAAAGCAACTCGCTCACACCAAAGAAAACTGTCAGGCGGATCATCTCTGACAGTAACAGTTCAGACGAGGATGATAGGACGTTGTGTTTCACGCCAACGCCTACATCACGGCAACGGGCTCAGCAAACAAATACTAAGACCAGGGACTCTGGGAGCCTCAGCTCAAAACAACAGAAAGACAAGAATAAAGTGAAAAAGAAGCGGAAGAAGGAGAGTAAAAATAATGTCAGTAAAGAAGTCAGGTTTGGAAAAGTTAACGACAAATTTTGTACATCTGACTCTGATTGTGGGGACATGGAGAGTGAGGATGATAAAGGTGCAAACAGTATAAAGGACTCTTCTGCAACGAGCCTAAAAGAATCCCCTGGCTTTAATGCATCCTCATCCTCCTCTCATGGAAACTTGAACTCTCAGAAACAAGCACCATCTTTAGCAGAACAGCACCCAAAGCAGTGGAGGACAGATGGCTGGAAGACTGTGTCATCTCCTACATGGTCAGATGTAAGTTCCCTCTCAGATTCGGTCAGAACAAGGCTGTCCAGTGAGTCTGACTACTCTTCTGCAGATTCAAGTGTAGAGTCAATAAAACAGGTTAAGAGGAAAGTGCAGGACAACAAAAAGAAGAGTAACAATGTGCACAGTAACACAGGGGACAAGAAGAATTCTGATCTGTACAAAAATTCTAATGTCGACAGTGCAGTCTCAAAAACAGACATAGATGGAAAGGTGTTGAAAAAACATAAAGTGAAGCACAAGCACAAAAATAAAGAAAGGGACAAAGCCCCCAGTCTAGTGCTTAATCAAGACATGAATGAGAAATTTGTCAAAAGCTATTCTTTTGATTTTGATGATTCAAGGCAAAAGTCACTAATTGTTGAGACAGAATCTACAGCTGAGAGCAAGGTCAAGTTATCCAAACATGAAAAAGATCATTCAAAAAAGGAGGATAAGCTTTCAAAAACTAAGTCTGAGGACAAGGATTGGTTGACTGGAAAAGAAATGCATAGAACAGTGAAAGAGGAGAAAAATAAGAAAACAAAAGACTCCAGCAAGGAAAAGACCAGTAAGGAGGAGAGGGAGAAGGCTATAAAGCCTGAAAAGGAGAGAAATGTCAAGGAGAAAGAGAAGCCCAAGGAGGATAAACAGAAAACTCACAAAGAGGAGAAAAAGAAAAAGTCCAAGGAGAAGTCCTCCTTAAAGGCTGACAGAAAAAATGAACAGAAAGAAGAAAGGCATCTAAAGGTAGACAAGGAGAAAAACACCAAGGAGGAGAAGGAGAAATGTAAAAAGGACAAAACACAGAAGGAAGAGGCAGAGTATGAAAGTTATGATGTGAACAACCGTTTTCTCAACCTGGAAGACACGAAGCTCAGCGCCTCAGATGACCATCATGACAGATGGGGCTCTGAAATGTCCTCTGACTCCTCCCTCTACGGAGATGACAGCTGGGATGCTCCTAGCAAAGAGTATAAAGAATACAAAGCCAATAATTCTGTTAAACTAATCGTTGAAACTGTTAAAGAAGAGACAAGGAGGAAAGAAAACAAAGTCAAAGACAAGAAATCAGATCATAATGAGAAAAGATCAGAGAAAGAAGCCACATCTAAGAAGAAGGACTCCTCAGAAAAGGCTAATGAAAAGAAAAAAGACTGGTCTGAAAAACAGAAACTTAACTCAAGCCACTCAAATGAAAAAGAAAAGAAGTGGAAGGAGTCCACAGACACAGTCAAAGACAAAAAAGAGAAGGATTCTATGGACAACTGCCGAGACCGAAAAGACTCTTATGAGTTCACGAAAGAAAGAAAGGAAATAAAAATCAAGCAGGAATCTATAAGAGATGAATATGGCAATGATACCTTCTTCAAAGACATTGAGGCTGTTGGTAAATCATGTGATATCAGAGAGAGAAACCACTCTGGAAAAGAGAAAGAAAAGAAGGAAGGATTGGAAAAGAGAGAGAAGACAAAAGCTGACAAGCACAAGGAGAAAACTAAAGACAGAGGAGCTGATCAGGATAAGGAGAAGAGTGAGAAAACCTCCACAGAAAAAGCTGTCAAGGAGAAGGATATGGATCGGGGTGCCAAAGACAAGAAGGAAGGAGCCAAAGACAAACACAAAGACTCTTATGGCAAAGAGAAAGATCGGAAGATGTCTTTAGAGCAAACCAAGGACAAGAAAGACAAGGTTTCTCAGGATAAGCATGCTGATAGAGAGAAGGGTTTCTTAGAAGTTAAGAAAGAAGAGAGAAAACCTGAGAAAGTCCGGGATAAAATCTGGTATAAGATAATTGACATATTCACTGATGAAAGTGATGATGATGAGGACAGTTACAACGGAGGTGTTGCGAAATTGAGTGATTCGCTTGGTTTATCTGACTCCCACAGAAAAGACTCAACACCTGATCAGGATGAGCTCGATCACTTCCCTTCAGAAAAAATAAGAAAATACTCTGCAGAGGCCAAGCATGCCACTGAAAAAGCGAAAGAACACAAAGAAAAGAAGAAAGAAAAGGCCACATTTGACACAGGTAAAGAAAGGAAGGGCTCTCTAGAGAAACACAACAAAGATAAGAAAGATTTTGTGGATGCAAAACACAAGGAAAGGAAAGACAGGATGTCAGTGGACTCCAACCAAGAGAAGAAAAACAAGCAGAAGCTACTGGACAAGAAGGATACCAGCGAAGAAAAGACGAAGAGCAAATATAAAGACAAGTTGGACCACTCTAAGGAAAGGAAACCTTCCAAAGGCAGTGGTGAAAATGAAAAGTCTCTTCTAGAAAAACTGGAGGAGGAAGCTATGAATGAGTATAAAGACGATTCTAATGACAAGAACAGTGAAATCTCTTCAGACAGTTTCACTGACCGCGGTCATGAACCAGTCCTCAGCAGTTACTATGACTCCTCCATTAGTCTGCCAGATATGTCTGAGGAGAGGAGAGACCCGCTATCGATATCTACACCCCAGGATAAGTTCAGGGAGAAAGAGAGGCATCGACATTCATCCTCCTCTTCCTCTAAGAAAAGCCATGACAAGGAGAAGGAAAAGGTCAAGAAGGACAAAGGGGACAAACGAGACAAGACAGAGGAGATTAGGGAATCTTACAGTCTCAGAGAGAGCTTACCCTTTGAGAAAGAGCCCATGCCTCTCGAGGCAGACCCTTACACATTTCCATACGGAGTCAAAGGGGATGGGGAAGATGACTTTGATAAGACATTGGAGTTTGAAAAAGAAATGTCCAAAAAAGACAAAGCGAGTGGCATCATCAGTGACAGGATGAAAGACAAAAAGAAAAAGGAGAAGCATAAGGAAAAAATTAAAGAAGAGAAAAATAAGTATATTGATGGATTTGGGTCATTCAAACACTCCAAGGAGGATGTTAAGTCAGGGACAAAAGAGAGCCCACAAATCACGACTCTGAAAGACAGGTCAAAAGAAGAAAGTCCTAAATTTGATATGAAAAAGGACAGAAATCGGGATACATTGGACAAGGACAACAGAATGGACCATACTAAGTCTAAGGCTAAGGAGGAAAATGAAAAGCTTACTCAGTCTAAAGACACAGTGCGTAAAGATAATCGTCCAAGAGAAAAACTGCTTGTGGATGGTGATCTCCGACGTACAAGTTTTGAAAGGATGTTGAGTCTAAAAGACCAGGAGAATGAGGAGCGCCACAAGAGACATAAAGAAAGGATGAAACAAATGGAGAAGCTGAGACACAGGTCAGGGGACCCTAAACTCAAGGACAAAACGAAGTCCACAGAGGAAGTGAGGAAAAACCGCAATGACCTATCATCAAAGAAATCCAACAGCCTGGAAGCTGCTCTGAAAGAAAAGAAGCTTAAGGATGTGGGTCTCCCAGTCCAAATATTGTCCCCTGACAGGAAGTCCCAACCTACTGACAGTCAAACTTCAAAGGACTGGCTGGCTGGACACCAAATAAAGGAGAACCTCCCTGCCTCCCCAAGGCCTGATCAAAACAGGCCAACTGGTGTCCCCACACCAACGTCTGTAATCTCCTGCCCCAGCTACGAGGAGGTGATGCAGACTCCTCGAACTCCATCCTGCAGTGCTGAGGATTACCCAGACATCATGCTGGATGACTGCCATAACTCCTCAGCTATGACTATGACAATGAATGCCTGCTCCCCATCCTTTTTTGAGAGGTACTTAAACATGCACGTTTAAAGCAAGGTTACTCTTTGCGTCATTAAAAGTAAATGTCAATTTTTGTTTACGTAGCTGTGATATGTCTTCTTTTTTTTTCTGTTTTCCCTCAGCAGATACTCCAATTCACACAGTTTCCCAGAGGGCACCTGCCTGACGCCCGCGAAGAACCTCCAGCTGCCGCTCGTCAGCCGATCTGCATCGTCTGAGGTCCGAAGGCCACTGGAGGATGACTTCAAGGTTGAAGCTGACAAGTTCCTTCGGCAGCAGAGTGGAGGTTCTGAATTTGATCTGTCATCTTCCTCCCAACCTACAGAGGATAAGTCAGCATCTGTAGATAGGTTGGAGTGCCTCTCTCCTCCCTATTTCTCACCCATGGGAATCTCCCCTCGGCTAGAGCCAGCCCACCACACGCCAGATGTGGCAGCGCCAACTCTCGGTGGCCCTGAGAGTAATGAGCATCTCCCTGAAAGTGTATACAACAATTTCTTGCTCAAGCCCTCTACGCCAGTTCACCGGCCCGATCCCCAGGAGCCCTGCTTCGACATCGCCGCACCACCAACCCCAGCTCCTGCTGCGCTACCACCCCTAGACATCGATGACATCTCTGAGCCACACCACAGCGAGCCCAACCTGGTCCCCTCAGACCTTCCCTCTGTCACAGAAGAACAGGAAGAAGAGGAGGAAGATGAAGACGAAGGTGATTTGGATGACAGACCTGATGGAGAGCACTGTACATTAGAGGAGCCAGATCAAACAAGGGAGGCGTGTTCCTTCTCCCCTCAAGTGGAGGACCCTCTGAGGAAGAGTTGGTCTGCAGAGTGCTTGGACCGGCAGGCTCCAGATGTCCTTCAGCTCACGCCGCCACACCCTCCTCCAAACCACGGAGAGAACTCGTGTGATAACAGCATAGGCTGGAACTCTGAGATGCTCCTCAAATCTCCCCATAGGACATACAGGGAGATAGAGGCTGCCGTGTCTAAAATAACCAGTCCCTTCTCCCACTCAGACACTGATCTGCATCACATGTCAGGACACCCGTCTGTCACTCCTCCTTATTCCACCTACTCCAGGTCATACGTGCCTGACCAAGACTTTGACGAGCAGGAGGCTGCGGCTGTCATCCCCTCTCCAGAGAGACCCAACACAGTTATGGATGGTGAATCCAACGATTTGAGCATCTCCTCATCCTCAGCAAGGCTAGAGTCCTTTTTTACAGACTGCAACAAGCCAAGTCCAGATGATAGCCACCAGATAGACACACAGCCGACCTGTGTGGCAGCAGACAGCAGACAGAGCAGCCACAGTTTCAGTGCTAACACAGAGAGCCACATGACTCCAGCTGTGGGGCATGAGCCTGTGGTGCCCTGGGCAGACCCCTTCTCTGCAGACACAGATGAACTAGATGACCTAGGGCCATTTTCTTTGCCTGACCTACCACTCCCAGACAAGTCAGAGGAGGTTGATACTCTAGATGCAGAACCGGTCGACAAGTCTGTGCCGACCCACATTCGACACACCAGCACAGACACAGAGGACCCAGACCTATTGGAAGTGGATCTGCCAAGCCTGCCTAAGATGACATGCCCCACTGGAGGCCTAAGGCTAGGTGAATCTCCTGGACGAGACCTTCTTGTACCTTCACCACATGCTAACTTCCAGCAAGAGTTGGACCCTGAGCCTCAGAGCGTTCCAGTCACCACCTCTCTGTCTCTTAAACAACAACAAAGCAGTGTAGTGGAAGGGAAAAGTCCGTATGGCGTGCCCGATGATTCAGATGGTAACATGATGTTTACACCTGTAAAATCAGATGCCAGTCAGCAGCATCACATGCAGATCCACCCCCTCAATGACTCGTCACAGTTACCCCTGGAATCAGCATCTCCTGCCAAGTCAGACATGAGACATGAGGAAATGTGTGAGCCTTTAGCAGAATCGGTGTTGTGCAGTCCTCTGCCTCAGCTCCCACTGGCATTAACCATCTCCAGCACATTGGACCTGCCAGACACTCAGGATGCCGCGTCCAAGCTGACGTCAGCAGCATTGACCGCCGTGCCCACCCCCGTCGATGTCCCTAAGAAGGTGGAGGAAATCCCTCAGAGGATGACCCGCAATCGTGCCCAGATGCTAGCCAAGCACAATCCTGCACCCGCTGTTCCTCCCACTTCCAGCGTAGTGACCTCATCCGCCCCCGCCACCCAGTTAACAACGGGCCCAGTGGTGAGCATGACCTCTGCTCCTTCTAGAACCCCAACACCCACCTCAGCCTCTACCTGTTCAGTTCAGGAGAAAGACAAGGAATCTGGCCTTAGCGTCTCCTCTGCTGCACCCAATACAACTGCAACAGTGGCAATTCCTACTCCTGTCACAACCCCAGCCTCAGTGGTTCTCAGTAAAACAACAAAAGGCCGACCCCTGCCCGTGGAGGAAGAAGAGTCTCAGACCCAGCACCCGCGTAAGAGGAAATTTCCTCGTTCAGCTGGGCAGCAGGTGCAGGTCCAGCTGGTGAACACGGCCATGCAGCAGACCAGGGAGATGATTCAGCAGACTCTGGCTGTAGTAGTTAACGCCATCAAGCTGGATGATATTGAGCCATACCACAGCGACCGTTCTAACCCCTACTTTGAGTATCTGCAGATCAGGAAAAAGATTGAGGAAAAGAGAAAGATCCTCTGTTACATCACGCCGCAGGCCCCGCAGTGTTATGCCGAATATGTGACATACACCGGCTCCTACCTGCTGGATGGGAAGCCACTCAGCAAGCTGCACATCCCTGTGGTGAGTCGCAGTGTTTTACCTTTCATCTTCCTTATGACACAGACATAATAGGTAACAATAGCTTTTCAACATAAATATGGCACTGTTGAAGTTGAAGCAGCAATGCTGTACTGTCTTTTGTGAGATAATGAATGTTGAGTTGTCAGAGGGAAAACAAGTACTCTTTGTTGTTTATCAGATCGCCCCACCTCCGTCGCTATCAGAACCTCTGAAGGAGCTCTTCAGACAACAAGAGGCAGTAAGGGGGAAGCTCAGGCTGCAGCACAGCATAGAACGGGTAAGAAATCCATCCTCTATAATTATCATGCAAATTCTTTTTTTAAATTGTTTTGTTCTCCCAGCCTTTCCTGTATTCATTATGCACTCATTGCCTATTCCTTTTATTCCTTTTCCTTCTTTCACACAGAGAGAGAGGGAGACAGAAGAGAGAGAGAAGAGATATTCCTTTTCCTTTCACAGAGAGACAGACAGGAGAGAGGGAGAGAGAGAGAGAGAGAGAGAGAGAGACCTTTGAGCACTTCTTTGATGACAGATCAAAGCCAGTGTTGTAGAAGTGCATGTGTAACTTTCACACCCTCACTTGCCAGTTATGCTACAGTGGAGTGCAGTTACAACTTTAGCTTATCTTCCTTTCTATTGAATTGACTGATCATTTCTGTGAACCATAAAGTACCTCTTCATTGATCAAAGACAACATCTGTCAACCTCACCTACCAGCCCACTGACCTAGAAGACAACTTTAATCAGCTTCTCGTCCAGCTTAAAATCTATTAAAACCTGTTTTCTTTCTCATTCTTTCCCATACTGTTCATAGGAGAAGCTGATTGTGTCCTGTGAGCAGGAAGTGTTAAGGGTCCACTGCAGAGCAGCCAGGACAATAGCTAATCAGGCTGTGCCATTCAGTGCCTGCACCATGTTGTTGGACTCTGAAGTATACAATATGCCATCAGAGAGCCAGGTAGGACATGACTCAAATATGTACTAAAATGTCAATTACAAAAGCTTTTAATGGAAGGTGAAGTAATCACAAGTATTTGATAAAGTTTATATCATCTCTTCTAACTTGGTCTTTGTTCTCAGGGTGATGAGAATAAGTCTGTGAGAGATCGCTTCAATGCTCGTCAGTTCATTTCCTGGATACAGGATGTGGATGATAAATATGACCGCATGAAGGTAAATATCAGCATCCTACACTGAGTAAATTAATATGTGATGTTACAGTATGTCTCCAATTAAAGGCATTGATCATTATAGTGAGGAACCAGCCTTTCAACTAATTAAAGACTTATACCATTGGTTTTATGGCATAGAACAGAGAAAATACTTGCAGTTTTTAATATTAAATATTCTCCCCCCCTCCCTCCCCAGACGTGCTTGTTGATGCGTCAACAGCATGAGGCAGCAGCCCTCAATGCAGTGCAAAGGATGGAGTGGCAGTTGAAGGTGCAGGAGCTGGACCCAGCAGGGCACAAGTCCCTCTGTGTCAACGAAGTGCCGTCCTTCTACGTGCCAATGGTCGATGTCGACGACGACTTCGTTCTGCTGCCTGCATGACACACCTGCGCTCACAGACAGAGAGCATATTTCATCTGAAATCATTTCTTCTCAAAGAGACTTCGTTGAACAGAACGAATGGAAAGGGCTAGCAAGTTTGAAAGAAGACTTGAGAGGAAAAAATTTATATTATACAGAGAAACAAAGTAACGAAAAAAAACTTGCTCACAATTCCCTTCTGTGAAGAAGGAAACAAGTTTTTACTGGGGAAAAAATACACAACTTGCACTTTCATCCTCAGAGTTTTTATGCTTTTGTTCGAGCAGAGTGTAAGAAGCGAAAACAGTTTTTGCTTTGATGCTCTGACATCAGGACATAAATCCTCAATACACAAATAATGTGAGACGGGATAAATATATATTTTCTGCGTTCCTTTTTTTCGTCCCTGCTCCATCAGACCCACCACTACTACAGAGAGAATCTACCAGAGAAGAGCTCTCCCAATCGTGTGGTGCCTGTCCTGACAGAGGACTGAGGAAAAGCCTCTCTTGTTGACCCAGAGCTCCTGGTGGTCCAGGAGAACTAGACAGAGCCCAGCGCTGACCCAGAGGACGAGGAAGGATCCAGGGTGCATCATGCAGATCCTCGGTGTGTGTATTTTCAGAAGGAGAGTTGGTAGAGAGAGACAGACTGATAGCTAGAACAAGCTGCTGATTGTTTTAGGGCTATAAGACCATATTTCCAGAGGAAGTCCTCTCTGTTCACACTGCACCATGCTTAGCTAAAAGAGCCTGCAGCAGCTTGGAGTACAGCAGAGGGTTAGCAATGTGTGTGTGCATCAGGGCCCAGTGTCTGAGAGGAAAAGACTGATCCTGCAGCCTTTCAGCCTGGCTATGTAGAGGAGGGGAGTGGATCTGCGAGGACAGACCGGAGTGTTCCTCAGCCAACCTGCTTGCTCCAATACAAATATCATCAGACCGCCATGGACTGCAAAAACACCACAGGACAACCAGAAGAAACAAACATAATGAATGTTGTGATTCAAAGAGACTATTGAAATATGGTGGTTTGGCAGGAGGAGAGAAATATTCTTTTTTTTGTCTATTTCTTTACTTGGGCATTTCATTGTTTCTGAGGAAGTGACTTGAAACACTACAGAGCCAATATTAGTTTAATGGAAAAAAAAACAAAAGAAAACAGAAAAAAGTTGTATTCCGTAAATTATGTACAGTTTTTATATTCGTTAACCAATGTATTCTTGCTGCCTTCTAGATAATTTATTTTGCCACACATTACTGCACAGTTGTAAATAACTTATGTACTGTAATATCACTCAGTTACGTGTAAAGAAAAAACATAAAAGAAATAGAAATTATCTTTTTATGTACAGTTCACTTTTGGGCAGCACTTTCCCCCTCATATCCATGGGCCAAAATGTGTACACAATTCTGTCAGTATTTTAAAGACTCGAGTGCACGCTTGTATGATCCCATCTTTAGATTCAGTCCGCAGCTAGTTAAGGCAAGTCATGTGGACGTGGATCAAAACAACACACAAGTAGTTGACAGAAAACACTTCTGGATTGAACAGGCCTCCCACAGGCCAGCCATATCGTCCCTCAGATGTAGCAGAGTAGTAGTTGAGGATTTATTTAAAGAATAGACAGAGGATTATAATTCATTGCTTTACTACACAATTATATCTGAAATTTTTCAAACCAAGAAAATGCCTTTTTCAGTAATAAAAAAAAATGTACTCGTCGGGCAAAATCACACACACACACACACACACATATATATATATATATATTTGAGTGGGCTGAAAGTGAGAAAGATGTCATTCAAACACAAAAGCATCATGTTAATGTATAATGGTTCCAGATTAATTTCCCTTACCTTTAATTTACAAGAATTGGACAGAAGTCATTTTTTTGATCATTATAATTTTCATAATCTTAAACCAACGAGACACGGGTCCTCCAGCACTTGAACGTGTGCTGTTTTTCTAGCGAGATTACTTTAGACGTCCACATTTGTGCGTCCATATTTGTCGCTGGATTGGCCGGCTGTTCACATGAAGTGGACTGCTTCTGAGAAGTCATGATCGCCATTGAAAGGTTCATTCCATAGTGACTTTTTTTTTTTTTTTTTAAATCAGTCTGCCCCATGATCATTGCTGGAGCACAGCCTATTTTCTAGGTGCTGTTCTACATTAAACCTCTGGATGGCACCAAAGTGGCAGAAAATTCAAGAACCTTATTTGACTTTTCATGAGATCTGAACCCTGTCACTTGAATGGGTGTTTTTAAATTTTTAGATGTTTATTACATCTCATAGTGTGTCCAGTTCAGTTTTAAAATTCCAGTTTAATTCCTAGAACTCACTTAAATCAGTACTTATCTGCATCAGGCAGATACTCCAGTTATATCAATGTTGTACCAGTAGTTCATCTACAAGGGGTTTGGCTAGTGTTATCAGGGATTTTGAATTATGTAAACTTTAGGTTGAAGTTTCTTCCTCATATTGCTCTGTTGTGTGTTGGCATTTGCTATAATTATGTTTTTTGGTTTTTTTTTTTCCTTAATGTCAGGCCCAAGCAGACAGTTAAAAGACTTAAATCTTCTCAGAATGAACCAAAAAGTGGACGTAGACAATAAAACAAACATCAGAGGGGAAAGAATTAGCATGCGCTAAAGTTTTTGATAGATTGTTTATTGGTCTTTAGTTTAAAAAAATCCCTTTGAAATGTTGCTTTGTGATAACGGTATTCTGTATTTTTAGTGGGTCTTGGTTTTAAAAAGCTTTCCTGACCTACCACATAGGCTGCCTGTCTGTGTGTGAGAGCTGCTCATGTACCCTGATGGCAATATTATCGAAAACATTTAAGTTATTTACACACTGTCAGTCAGCATAGCCGTGTATGGTATGTCTAGTCAAGTGCTATTACACTGTGCAGACAAATTCACTAGATGTATAGTTTTGGATATTTTTGAAAGATACACAGATCCTGGTTGGTATACATACATATTGCATAAAAATAGCCAGAAGGTTGGTTTTAAACCTCTGTTTGTCCTGTTTATTTTGTTGTTTGCTTCTTTCACATTTTGGGGGAAGAGGGTTGTAGGGTGTCTTTTCTGTTCACAGAATCCGTGTGTTTTTTGTTTTTGTTTTTTTAGCTCAGTCTATGTAGCTTTGAATGTTATTGTGTTTATCTTTGGGGTTTTAGTTTATCTCCCTGTATGAAGCATAAACACCAGTGGCATGTCAATCACAATGCTTATCAAGCAGAATGTATACCATTACTATGCCCTGACTGACCACACCTTCACTATTGTTTACAAGACATCCAGTGTGTTTCTGTTTCCTGTCACCTTTCTTTAAACGGTTTAAGCCCTGCCTTGTTTTTAACGTCTCTACTCAGTCATTTATTTGAACCACAAAGGCTTGAAATGGTGATGGTCCACACACACACACACACACACACAGTACATCATACATTGAACAACTTACAGATGAATCACCCCAGTCTGTGGTACACCGCTGCACAGAGCAATAGACTGAACACATACTGTCTACGTTGATTCTTCAAGTGTGAATATTAGACTAGTGAAGAGTGATTTGTGGATAAAGTGAATGCAGATTATTACACCCCCACCCCCACCCCTCAGATGCACAGTAGAGCACTTGGCCGTGGCGATCCAGATGCTAGCCTGACACCTCCTCAGTCAGCAACATATTACCTCTACTCTCCTCACATTCACTCATTATGTTTAATTTAGATTTGTTTGTTTGTTGTTTTTTTTCTTACTGGATATAAATATTCATAATTGCTATTTTTTCATTATATAGAATCACGATTTCAAGCCTTTTTTTCTAGTTTACTTTTTTTTTTTTTTTTTTTNTTTTTTTTTTTTTTTTTTTATTAAACCCGGACTGTAGCTGTTTCTTTGTTCCTTTTGTAGAATGGAAATGACTATTAAGAGCATGGAGAACTAGTCTTTAATGGTGAGAAATAACCTATTTATTATCTTTTTTGTTTGTTTGTTTTTTCTGACACCTGTGGTATGTTTTGAGTTGAAGTTGGTCTCCACTGTGTAAATTTTCCTCCTTGTTAATGCGTGAAAGAGACGTACTGTACATAGCTTTGTAAATAAAACCTCCCAGGACGTTTTGCACCCTCCTCTTTGTACTAGTCTGAAAATTTGCGTAGAATGTGGGGTTCTAACTGCGACGAGCTGCGTGCGCTCGCTGCAGGTGATTATGATGTAACAATGTAACTTTTTTTTATTTGTACAATGTAGTTTAATTGTGTACATATTGTTGGAGCAGCTATGGGGGGGTGGGGGTGGGGTTGTTGATGCTATCGTCAGTGCTGTAACAGAAATTCAGTACTTTCACCTCTAGCTGTTGTTGATTTCCTGCAAAAACAAACAAAAAAAAAGGAAAAAAAAAAAAAGCGAGAAACTGAAAATGAGGATGGATAAAAAAAACAAACTGAAAAGTAAAAATTCTAAATTGTTATTTTCTACAGTTGCATGTACAGAGAGCGCGAGAACTGCTGTTGTTCCTCAGAGATTATGTTCGTTAATAAAATTTTGAAATATTACCAGCCCCCCTCCTCCCCTCTGCTTCTTGGTTCTCTATTTGCCTTGTCTGTCATGAGTTTGATGTCCATATCACCGGTATGGTTGCTGCAAATTAATACAGTTATTCTCACTGATCATCTTTATACTGTAATGAAACATTACTATGCTGATGGAAGTGGCTTATTCCAGAATGACGGTGTCCTCATACGAAGGTTATTGTAGTAAAGCAGTCAGTGACCCTCCAAGTCACCAGATCTCCAACCAATTCAAACCAACATCAAAACACCAAATGAGGGATTACCTTCAAGAAGAATGGAGTTTTATCACTCTGGTAGAGTTCCAGAGACAAATATAATCTATGCTATGGTACAATGAAGCTGCTCTGGTGGTCAAACACCATCCTAAGACACTTCATCTTGGTTTTTCCTCTAATGTATCACCCATCTGTTTTAAGTTGAACACAACAAATTGAACCACTAGGTGGCGCCAGATGTCCAGAATACCAGCAGGGTAACTACACAGGCTATTGCTGTATTTTCTACACTTTAAAACATTGATTAAACATTGAATAATCACTGATGCACACAGGGCTTGGCTTAAAACATGATTTTCAGCATTTGCCATAATAGTAATCAACAACTAAGAACGTGTTCCTGATAGATTATTATGATACTTATGTAAGTTAAAGTTTGTGGGGCCTGAGGGAAGGATACAAAACGTGTACCTACACCATGAACTTTCACCTTCAACTTCATCGAATCCTTTCCGCTTGTGAGGCTTTGGATTCCTCTTTATGGGAAGAATGCCACCGTGTCGTGGGTGTGCACTTTTAAATTGTCTAACAACTATGTGCTCTCATGCTACGGTTTTAAGCACAAGTTAATTTGGTTTTACGAACACGGGCTCATAACCGAGGTCACCGTGAGGTTAAACGTAGAGGATGGAAGTGATCATATGAACTGGTCATATTCATAAAGTGATGCATTAATAACATTCAAAACTATCTGACTACAGGGCTGCCAACTCTCACGCACTGAGCGTGAGACTCACGCAAACGGCTGACTTCACACGCTCTCACGCCTGACATCTGATTTCTCACGCTCGAAAAACATCCGTTTAACTTCGTACGTCTTCGGCTTCTCTCTCTGCTCCTCCCACTTTTTATAGATTTGAGCACCTCGCGCCAGCACGACTCGTTGCCATAGTGATTAAGTTTCACTGAAAACAGTTGTCGGCACCAATGGAGAGACTGCGGCAGGAGAACGGATTGGAAGGTATAGTGTTTTTAAGTGATTATTAAAATAGTTCAATTAGTCGGACTTTAGCGTTTTAAAGTTACTTTAGACAAACTGGGCATCTATCTTTGTCCCTGATGTGTTGGGGGAAATTGTCTGGTGATGCTGGCATTTCACTACTTAAGTTTTTACATTCCAGCAACAGCGATTAAACAATATGACTAAATAAACAGACAGTAATCACTTTATTTAGAGTTCATCTGTTATTGACAGCTAGTTATGCAGTGAATAAA
>VXCM01000690.1:0-52500 GCA_014773175.1 Lucifuga dentata
AGATGATTCGCTGTGGTGACCCCTGAAGGGAAAGCCGAAAGGAAAAGAAGAAGAAACATGCAAAATCACCAAGTTGGTAATTTAAATCCTTTACTTCAGTAAAAGTACTAACACTTCAACTACTTGAGTGAAAGTACATATTAGCAGTAAAATGTGTACAAGTATTACTGATGCATCAAATAACAATGCATCAAATTACTGATGATGTTAATGCATCAACCATGAAAACCCCTTAAATATTACAGAGTTAAATATACAGAGTGAACAACCTTGTGCCTCAAATTTTTGAATGTTTTTAAATGTTTGGAATAAACGAATGAGAATTCTGGAATGAAATAAATAATTGGAGTGTCATCCAACAGTGCTTCACTCTGCAAACTTTACCTTACATCTCCATGTTTTGGAGATTTTCATGCCTTCAGGTCAGTTGCAGGATTAAATGCTTCATTCACATTATCTGACCTCGTTCCCTTTGAAAACATCTTGAGATNTCAGTTGCAGGATTAAATGCTTCATTCACATTATCTGACCTCGTTCCCTTTGAAAACATCTTGAGATAATGTCTAAAATTCATTGTGCCATCGAGTTAAAAGATGGTGAAATTCAAAGTTTTAATCTGACAACAATGATATTTTAATCTCATGTTGAACTTGAAAGTTAAAGTCATCCAACAAATCTAGTAGAGCAAAAGTACAGATTTCCCTTTGACAATGTAGTGAAGTATAAGTAGAAAAAATCACAAAATGGAAATACTCCAGTACCTTCAAATTGTTTTTGTTTAAATGCATTACTTGAGTAAATATATTTAGTTATTTTCCACTGTTTTGATATTGAGAATAAATCACCTTCGCCTTTCTTACTGTTGCCATATCAGTGTACCTGTTCATTGTGTTTCTGTGCATTACACACTCACTCATTTAGCACTTCAAAGCTGAATACACCTGGCATGTGTTCAGCGTACAGCTAAAATGGCCATTATCAAGTGATTTGCAATAAAGCAAGGTGCTGTCACCCAGCCAAGGTGGTCCAGCCAAGTGTCATACACACAGCTTGAAAAAAAAAAATCTACTTAGCATCTGCTGTGAACCCAGAAACAATTGACTTTGCTTCATGTACAGCATTCAGATAAATAAAGGCAATGTGTTTCCCCACTGAGCCATTTCTGCTCTTTACACCCGCAGGCTCCATCTTCCTGACTGATCTTACAATGTCACTCCAACCCTCCGTACCTGCCAAGACTCTCTAGAGCAGAGCTCGGATGAATGAAGCCGAGGGAAAGACCCTGTCGTCAGTGTAAGAAGGGCAGCAGCCTGAGAGAAAAGAGGTTCCGCAACAAAGCTGAGGGTTAAAAGGTCACGTTGCTGCAGGAAGGGCCTCAGCCACTGCTGGCAAGGAGCCACAGCAGATCCTGAACACAGCTACTGGCATCCAGACTCAAAGACTGTCACACTACGCTGACAAACTTGTTCACAGCGCAGTAGGGAGTCACAGCAACGATTAACTTTGGCATTTATTGCTATGAAAATGTGCACCCCGGGAGTACCACTGATTTACAACATCACAAAAGTCAAAAACATGCTTGTGCAGCAACAGTCAGCAATGATTCAAAGTGTCTTTGTGCGTCTTTTTACTGCACGCTGCCTTGAAGAAAAGAAGGTAAATTTAAAAATAAGACAGAAATTGAAAACTTGTTCTCGGTGGGGTGTCTGTCAAGCATATCTCTGTAAAGAATTGACTTGATGTTAAGAGCATCGATCCACAAATAACCATAATATCTCTGTGTTAGTGCATATCAGTCTAGGCTGATGTGAACTATTTAAATGACACGATATGCCTCTGAGTGGATGAAGGGGATGCCTCAGCACTTGTCACAGCTTGTTTTCACGTGTATGTTAGCAACGTCTGTGTGCAACTTCTTTCCACTCCACTTGAGTGTGTGGGACACAGATCTGTGTGGAAGCAGCTTTGAATCTACTGGGTGTGTGTGAGTTCTATAAATTCCTCTGACCTTAATGGTATGTCAGAGTATCATCTTCCTATCATGCCTCTGGGCCAGTTAATTCGACTCAGAAGCGAAACTGCACTAAGCTGATGTATAAGATAGTAGCCAGACTGGAAGATGTGGATGAAGCAAAAAGATCCAAACTGAAAAACAGATGAGTATGTGATGGCAACCGCAGTGGAAAATGCAGCCAATAACCATCAGTGGTCAGCCCATGCCCAAAATATCAGGCTTAAACCTTGTGCCCTCCCAGTCCTCAAAATAGACTGTATCCAGTCAACACAGTCTGTAAGTTATGACAGTGTGAACTGCTGCCACTTTGAGATAAATGAACAAAAACAAAGCAGTAAAATATCTTCTAATCTGACCTAAAATAATCACATCAAATGAAAATGTAACGTCTAAAATAAGCTGACATGCTATGGGATGACTCAGAGCTCAAGTACATCCAGTCATGAGTGCTAAGTACAGCCAAAATGTCCTCAAACAACATTTATGGAACAAAAGGATGACTCACTGAAATGTGAGTTAGGAAATAATCAGTCTGCAAATTATACAGTATAACAGGATATAAAAAGATGGCACGGTGAATGAGCCACCTTCAAAGACAATTTCACAAGAACATGATCAACATTTGAGTTGTTTGATCTTCTATGTGCATGTGGGGAACTGAACTGTGGAAATTGAGATAAAAACATTATCTGGTGGTTGCTTGAACAGCAGGCATGCTCTAGACCAATAAGACATTGCTGCAATTCCTAAATGAAGGCTGAAATTTGGTTTAACAAGGCAATGCAAAAGCTTCCATGGCTCATCATCTGTTGATTCTAATATTCAGCTGCTAATAATCACGCCTGCATTTGGAAGCAGGAAGGTGTGCAAAGCTAAAATGGGCAACAAGGGATTAAGAAACAATGCAGAGGCTAAATCATAATTCCCTGTAGGAAAGGGCCCGACAGGAGTAACGTTGATTAGATGTAATGTATATCGCTACTCCCTTTTAATACAGCTGACATTTTTTATATTTTATTTTAAAGGTTTTTAACCGGGCAAGCTCACAAGAAGAACAGGGAACAAGATAAATATGCAAGCTTAAAGAGAAAAGGAGGAAATGCGTAGAGAATATTTAGGGTACAACATTGTAAAAAATGTTTAAAAGTCCTCATGACAGATTAGACAGAGACAGTTATATGCTCCAAGTCATTCAGGTAATCAGATAATCAATGAATAGATCCCAAATAACTCAGCTTTCTTTATACACTTATGTACTATGTACTTCATTATGCTTTATAACAACTAGGATGCCCAATGTGTTTGAACATTTGAACACCACATCGGAAAGCAACCACATTTATACTTGTCCAGAATGCCCACGCACAGGTGGGCTGAAAAGCTTGCCATCATAGAAGGGAGAGGGGTTGTTACAGAGAGAGAGAGAGAGAGAGAGAGAGAGAGAGAGAGTGTGTGTGTGTGTGTGTGTGTGTGTGTGTGTGTCTTTGTAATTCCAATGTGATTAATCACACAAAACCGGGATAATGGTGCACACTTTCACTTTAAGAGAGAGAAAGGAAAACAGGGAAATCTACAACTTCTATGGCTGTGTTCACATTACAGGCCTTAATGCAATGCCTCAAATTTTTTTATCAGATCCGATCTTTTTGTGTTGATGGTTCACATTCATGTTTGTAAGTAACCCATATCTGACACCAGTGTGGACACCGTTGAGGTCTTAATGCCACGCATGTGCAGATTTAACAAAAATGGGAGCCGCATGTGTACAAAAATAACAACAACCGTCACTTTTGTGTGACAGTACAAACATGGGTGACATAGCTGTGCAAGCATACATGGCCAGGATTATTTGTTGCAGAGGTCGGAAGACAATGCAGATAATAAGAATGAAAATGAGAGAGAGAAGGTGACAAAATAAAATATATCCAACAAATTTAAAACTTCTTCGTCTCTCCACTGACCCACATTGCTGTTGTTGCTCTCCTCCATATTTATTTTTACTGGCTGCTATGAGGTGCCGACTGAATGATGATGACGTGTTATGCGCATGCACAGATAAGTGAGACGTTTAAAAAAAAAAAAAAAAAAAAACATGAATTCCCTAATCTGACCAGCCAGACAGCGGTCGCAGAGCCAGAAATCAGATTTGGTTTGTTCACACTGCTGTGAAAAAAATCAGATTTGAGTCAGATGGAGGCATAAAACCATCAGATCTAGGCCACTTCAGCATGTAATGTGAACACAGCTTACGTTTACACTGGGATAATGACACACACTTTCACTTTCAGTTCTTTCCATTAAAGTGTTCTTGGCAAAGCACCAGGTTGTAAGTGTGGACACAGTGACAGAACAGGAAAAAAGGGAGAAATTAAAACCCTACTCCCTTTCACACAATAAGACACCTGGCCAATCACTGTATGCAGCAGCTGTTGGACTGTCAGATTCGGAAAAGTACAGATATTGTTGGGTCCAGCCCCCAATTTGACCATCAGAAAAGGGATTTCAAACTATTCTACTAGTTCAGCTGAAGCATGCTTAGTCCTTAATCCTCATGAAATCTTTCTATCTGTATGACTGAGATCATTTCAACCATCCATCTTTGGAAAGAAGGAGGGGAGGGGAGGATGAGTTCTACTCCCTCAAAATAAGTATTTGGCCATTATCATCCAAAGCATCAGGGAGATACAGAGGAGCACAGGCTAGATTGTGAACAGCCAAAAATGGCCAGGCTGGCTTCTGATAAGAATGGTCCTTTTATAGATTTCTGAATACCAAAGATTTTGGTCCAAACTCCAATAAGCAGTGCGATAGGCAGAATCATAAAGTGTATGACAACATGCCCTCTGTGGTTTGGCATCAAGATATTGCACTAAGATAGAATAATAAATCTTATACAGCTTGGATTTTGAATGACAACTTTGACTGAATCAGCTGGTGTCTGCAGTTAACAAAGTGATACTGTATTACAGTCAGATTCTTGCTCGGTCTCTCTCTGTTCCAAGCCTCTAACTTGGTGACGAGATGCCTGGACAGAGTGCCTGATTTGTATGTAACAAAATAATGTGATTGAGGGTCTTTGCATTTCTCTTTCATTTGACTAATTCATAAAGCTGCCCTTAAATGAAAACTTTTAAAAACCACATTTAATGATTTTCTAACTCAGTTGAACTTTGCTCGAAAGTTTATTGTATGTAGGTGTGTAAGTGTCTTAATAAAAAAGTCTATGAAAACATCCCACTGCAGTCATACTGTATGTCAACTCTCCATCTGCCATGTCAACTTGTCTTAAAAAAAAAAAAAAAAAAAAAAAACAACTTAAAAAATGCTTCAAAAATAGAAAACAATGAGAGGGAAAAACTCCATTCCAACAAGGCTTCCGGGGTTTCAGTGTCCCAGATAACAAGAAAGACCTTGTACATCTGTTATTCCCATGGTAGATGCAGGACTAGAAAACAAAAGTTGTATCCATGCAAAGAAACAAAGAGAGAAACACAGATACCTTAGATGGAACAAATTGCAGTTGTAATTATTTTATCATGTTCAGCTTAGATGGCTCTTAATATTAATGTTGTGTTTACATCTTATGTCTTCTGCCTTTCCTGGAGGAATCGTTTCACTAATGCAACATGCACAACATTAGTTTAGGTATGAGCAATGAAAACAGAATAATAGGAGGAGGAGGATGCAGGAGAAAGTTGATGAATAAATAGAATAACTTACAGCAACGGAGCAACGTGGGAGCCAGATTCACAGATTTGGAGTGAAGACGGCAAAGGAGCAGAGAGCTTTTGGTGGGGCAGAGAATGTGGTACTAGCCACTAAATGCAGTGAACCCCGCCTAAACGACTATATTTAACATAACACATGAAACAGGCACACATCATACTTCCAGACCAGTTTTTTAAATGGAAATGCCAAATGATCTAAGTACAAAAGAGTCAGAGTGGAAATTCTCTTTGCATGGGTCTGGGAATAAAGTCTTTCCATATGGAACCACAACTGAGCTTAATATGAGCTAAATATATTTGCTTGTCTAACTACACTTGCTTCACTTGTTCTTTCAGTCGAGACAAAGGGCAAAACGACAGTAAAGCTTGACCAACTTGGCTAAACTATTTTTCAGCTAGTCAACAAAAATGTCGCCAGGGTGAAAGTACAATGTACAGTACAACAATTCAATTCAAAAGCTCAGGCAGTGAGTTTGTGGAAAACTGCAAAACCCACTGAAGACAGATTTTGCCAAAAATCTGGCCTTTACACACACACCAGATACATACTGCTGCCTTGAATGTCCTTCCAAATTTCAACTTTTAAGAACACAGTATAATGCTTTTTGCTATTTTCCCTCATTTTTTAAAGTGCAATACAGTAGGCATTGTGTTAATCCTGTAACGCACACCCAAATGTTGCAAACTACCCTGGAAGCTTCATTTTAGTTTACTCTATTGACATCACTATGTAACACACCTGGTTAGACACACCCACAAAGTTTGAGGCTAGCAGCATGTGTTTGGCCAGCATCCATGTTTCAGTCCATGGCTATTGTAGGTTATGCTACATTTAACAGACCTCGGAAACCAGATTTTTCTGACTTCCTACTTGGAAAAATGCATTGGAACGACACTTAAAGTTGGCACTTGAAGTCAGACTGAGTTTCCTAGTCACTTTCAAGTGTGACTGGGAAACTCGGACCAAAATTATCTACCCCAACTTCACAAGTATGATGTCACTCAACATGGCAGCACTCATGGAAGCGAGCTTTATGAATGGAAATGATCAGCTAACAGGTGAATAAAGTATTTTTTCTTACATGACACTGAAATAAAAAGGTCAAAATATATCGCCAAGTTAACTATCTATAGTGTATAATGACTGTTTGCCATTGATACGAGTGTAAATAATTTCAGAATATCACTTCTCTGCACAGATGTTTAATAGTGATTAATATCATTGTAAAACAACACAACCAAACAGTCCTGTAATCTAACTTTACTAGAGTTAGCATTTATTACTAAGTTTATTTAATCTTACTGTATTTACTGGTGTTCAGCCTTGCTTTTTAATTTACATTTGGCTGGAACGTGGAAGTTGGAACTTCCAACTGGGAAAAATCCGACTTCCGAGGTCTGTCAAACACAGCGTTAGGCCTGACACAGCTGGCCAATCAGAACAGAGCAGGAATTAAAGAGACATCATGTCACACAGCATGTTTTCACTTAGTGTGCACAGCAGTACTGCAGCAACAAAGAAGAGAAGTGGATCAGTGTTTTTTCCACATTAAAGATTTGCAGAGATTTCAAAACAGATTTATAAGAAGGCAACCTGAGAGCACATGCCTCCGCCAAGGCCAAAAAATGGCCCATTAGCATTGATTTTATAGTTAAAAAGTTTTATCTGGATCACCACCAAAATGTAAATACTTCTTCCTCTTTATATTATCTACCTGTCCCCCAAATTCTATTAAAATTCATCCATAATGTTTCTAGATATTTTTCTAAAAAGCAGACAAACACTGATGATCACATATCCTCCTTGATGGAGGTGAAAACATGAACATGGAAATCTTCATATGTCCCCTTTAATATCTCCCAGCTACAGTTACAGGTTGGTTATGTAAATTAAGAAAGAATAATTCTGAAGTGATTTTTTTGGAAAGTAAATTCGGTCTCTTTTTCAGCTAAACAAAAAAAGAGGTCTTCAAATGTGCATTTTATTCTGTGAATTTTAATGTAACATAAGAGCAGAGCTCCAAAGAGATAAAATCACCTGTAGTATATCCAACTTACAGGTACATCAGTGAAATTTATTTAAAGATGACACATTACTTTCATGTAGGGGGTTGTCTGGAAAACCCTGTAATGCTTTAATGCACTAGCTTCACACTTGAGGGACTGTCTAACCAGATGTGTCACACATTGATGTAAATTATGACAGAAATAAATGACTAATCAAAAATAAAGCATTCAGGGCAGCTCAGGACCTATGGGTTTGGCTTTCTGGATGCATTTTTTTCTTCAGGCATGAACTTCAAGTTTTGCAACTTTGACAAGGTTCAATACAAATATAGAGTTTTATTCCCCCTCTATAAAACTGAGGGGGAATAACAAAAACTATAGTATGTCTTCTTTAATTAAACTATCTGATCTTCCACCCCTAGAACTAGGTGTCCATTTGTGCTGCATAAATGACGCAGAAAGTGTAACATCACCAAAATCTTTTGTTTTGCCACGTTAATCAAGCCAGACTGACAATAACTTTTTAGCCAATCACTCAATAAAAAGACCTGTGAGCAATGTGTCTCCATCTCTACTGACTTTTTGCCTGTTTCTTTTTTATCATTTCTTCCAATTTCTCACTTCTAGCTCTCTCTCTCTGTCTCTCTCCTTCACACGTCAGGCCGAGGCAAAATTAAACAAACGCTTAACATACATACTACACTGATGATAGCAATGAGCAATTCAAAACATTTTCCCATGAAACTTAAAACACAGCCAGCCAAGCTGAGGCCATATGATGCCCACACATACAATCTGTCTCTCTGCAGTGCATCACCATTCCCTGGATGACGTAATCATACTGTATGTCAAGCTGTTGACAAGAACAGCAGGGGGGCTGCGGGCCATGTGCAAGCACTTTGTGATGTGCTTTACCATGGAGGCAAAGAGAGAAGCGCAGCAGATGTATAGTAAGCTGAATAAAACTGTTGTAATGTTTTAAGACTTCTGTAGGAGATGAATAAAGTCTTCTGCAACCACAAACGACATCTGGTATCAAACACACGAAAACAATCCCCAGCATGAGTGAGCCGTCTTGATACTAACAGTGAGAGGACAACATCAACTGTTTAAAGTCAACCAATCCTGTCTGTGAATGCACACACACACAAATACACAGCAGGGCAGCACAAAACGACTCACAGTCTATATCATAATAATTTGTCACATTTGCCTCGATAACAATACATGTGCAAATAGAAATCCTAATCAAAACACACAAAATCTTACATTTCCCCAGATTTAGTTTAAGAAGAATGCAATTTCATGCACTTGAAGATAGAGCTTTGATCATCCACTAAGCCCACATGCATCCCAAAGATGTCCTGTTACACTATTAATGAGATTCAATACAATCTATATTATGTAGAAGATGAAGTTGCTGTAATTATATATTGATGATTCATCACTGCTGGACTGGTCAAGGGTAATGCTTGTGTTGAATTATATCAGATTTAACAGAGAATTGTCTTAAATGCTTTGTCAGATGCTTTTCCGCTCTAAAATGATTACAAATCTGAGAGAATATTAGAATACTTCAGAATAATTCAAATGTACACTACAATTTTTTTTCTCTCCTTCCTTGATGTTTGCCCCAATTATTTATATTATGAACAGTTACAGATTCTGAGTGTGAGCTCATTGGTTGGTTAAACTTCGGGTTAAATGTCATTGGTTGATATGAATCTTCTCAGGTTAAATATATTTTATTCAAACTTATCTGCTGAAAATTGTGGTGTGAGTAAATTTAAGTTCTTTTTCAGGTTGGCTGGCTTACAATAGACTTTTTATACTATTTAGTTTAGCGTATGAAACCAAAGTTGCCATCTTCAAATGATTATTTAATCACATAGAAGCTGGAATCAGGTAATGTTTGGAATTATCCATGAAATAACTCAAATGATTGACTATTAAAATGGAATTAGTAAGACTCTGTCACTGAAGCAAAAAAAAAAATGATATAAGAGAGGAAACACCCAGCTGTGGAAATCCATGTGCAGAATGCTTATGTTGACCATAAACCGATGAAATGTTTCCGTGCTTGAATAAATAATCTTACAATCATATAATCTAGGTTTTGTTACTTTCAGTACACCAATATAGATTTATGCTGAATTCAATCAGCTGATGGTTTTTTATGAAATTTGAAAAAATTGACTACAATAAAAGTTGTAACACGCATGTAAACATATTGGTTCTTTCTTGGTATCAGTAACAGAGTCAACAAAACATACCGACGATCATGCATGTTTGAGCCCAATATATACAGTCAACGTACATGTTATGTTAGACACCATTTCCCAATATATACTATTTTAGCTGTAAATTTTATAATTTTTTTCCTACCTTCCAGACTGCCATTGGTTTCAGTTCATTCCAGTATGCTGTTAAAATCAACTTGTAGAGACTTGAAATATGCTTGAGATATGTAATCCATCATAGCGAGCAACATGTCTATTACATTTTTTGTCTAAGTAATTTTATTTAACCATTCCAACATGGAGCTGCACAGAAGATAATGTATGTCTCCGCCAGGAAAAATAGTCCCAGGAGAAGATGGCCTTTACCAAGAAATTAAAACCACTGTCCCTTGTAGAATCCTGCATAAGTGTAAGAAGGCAAAACACTGATTGTTAAGATGATTTTTGATTTTGAAAGATTAGGGGATTTCAAAAAGAAAATAACAGGAAAACTAAAATATGGTTTAATGTTTTGGAAACTGGTTGTCAGTAACAAATTGTATGTGGGTTGTATTATTGGTCTCAAACACACGTTGGCTGTTTGTTCCTTTAAGGCTTTGCAAACTGAGCATCAACCACACTGACTTTATTTACAGACATCAGCAATGCCACTTACTCTCTCTCTCACACACACACACACACACACACACACACACACACTGAGCCCCTGAGCACAGTCCTACTTCGAGGTAGTTGTCAAACTCTCCCAAGCAATGGCCAATCCAAAAGCTGGCCCTCATTAACCTGTCCCTAAGCATGCATCTCCTAGTTTGGGGTGAGCATCTGAAAACAGGGACCCTTTTCACTGAGACATCACTCTGTGTTTGATAGGCCAATAAATATTTGAGTGGGGAACAGCTCTCTGAAGAGATGTTTTATGGAGCCAAATAACAACACCGTCTCCCAGTCTGGGCTGTAGCAAAGCACAGGAGCCAGTAGAAAATGAAATCTTTAGGGACTGGGACTTGTTGCAAAACAGAAGCTTAAAGTAAACCTTGCTTTTATCTTACAGACACACACACACACACACCACCTGCTCCTCCTCTTCCTGCACTATATATACAAACCATTCACAGGAGGAAACAGACTTTGTATGACATGCAGAGAAAGTGTGTGTGCATGTGTGATGCATGTTTGCGACTCAGCAGTCTGGCTTTCCCTATGGTCTGACGAGCACAAAGCCTTGATTCCCATTCCCACTCTCACAGGATAAGCATTTCCAGCTGGTTTCCCAAACATTACAAATGAGATTCAATGGGTGCCACAGACACTCACTCACTCACTCTCTCTCTCTCTCTCTCCCCCCCCCCCCCNCCCCCCCCCGCCTTGTCTCATGAGGCAGGGTAGCTATAGGGAAACTAGGACGCAGGCTGGCCCGGTGAGACAGGAGATCTCAGAACACAGCAGCGCTCTAATCTGCTCTCTGAACCTTCTATTTCACGCTGCTACACCTAAACATACACTCAAAGCTGGAGAGTAACTCAGTATGTTTACTCAAATACAATTTTTACACAACTACGTATGCTGTCATTATGTCCATTTTGTGCTACTTTCTACTTCTACACCACTATACTGTTGTAATTTTTACTCCAATACACATATCTGATGGCTGTAGTTACTAGTTACATTGCAGCTGATTCATGGTAAGATAAAATATTGCTATTGTCAGATAAAAACCCTGTCAGTCTTGTTTAGGCTTGATGCCAGAATGCATTTCAGCCACTGTACAAAGTTTTAGAATGTGAAAAAGGTCAGAAAATTTAGTGTAGATGAGCATGTAATCCTACAAGCGACCAGAAAGCATGAAAATCCATTTTTAAAAACTGGAGATACAAGGTTGCTTATGAAGCTGTTGGGATTAATTTAAAAAACAAAAAAAAAAAAAAAAAAAAAAAAAAAAAAACTGCATCTCCAATTTTGGGTGAAAGACTTTGCTTCCAGAATGTTCATTATTTTGTCACCTAAATGCTGAGAAATACACAATGATTTGAGACATTTTGTAATGAGAGGTGTAATAGTTTTTACAATGGAGGTTATGTTGAATGACATGCTATATATATTTATATCCATATCTATATATACCTATCTATATCTATATATGTCTATATCTATATATCTATATACACAGTATATATGTATATATGTGTATATATATATACTGTGTATATAGATATATGGATATATATATATACAGTCAGCTGGCAGCATCAAGTGAAACACTTAAGAATCACAGGGAAAGCACCTGAACAGATCTCCTTCTTCACACTTTATAGCAGGTAGTTACCGTAGCAACAGCATATAATATTAGTTTAACAGGGACAGATGAAGGGTCAGTCTCTTTCTATGAGTTAGAAATTTCAGTACATGAGGTCATGACCTGTGACCTCAAACCACCTTTGGCTGATTGCGTAGCTGGTGACAGTGAATTAGCATTGTACTATATGATGAGTTCAATGGGTAGAATGATACCTTAATGGCACATAAAACACATTATACAGATTTCCATGTTCTTATTGTCATGTAGGGGCCTATTTTGAAGTCTTTGCAAAGCTTTAATGTGCAAAAAACCACACTGATCTACATCTGCTCTCCCTTGCCGTAGCACTGCTGTGCACACTCAGTAAAAATAGGCCATTTTGGGTTCTGTCTTTGACCCTTCCAAAAATCTCTGACTCCCACTCACTAACCAGCCTCATACTTAGTGGATATTTCTAACCAAGTGTGTAGGTGGGTAAATTTATGTGTTAAATATATTGACCCAAACATGTTAAAAATAAAGAACTAATCAAAACTAAAGCTTTCAGGACAGTTAAGGACCTGTGGACCATTAAGGACCTTACTACATTATACTATGAAAATGACAGAAAATAAAAAAGCAGAAAATTTCTCATTTCACATTGTCAGAATTTAGGCATCAGTTTCACTGGGCCACCCCAAGCTAAAAATGGATGTATTCATAGTGCTGTGTGCTGTTTTGAATATCATCCAACAAGTCAAGTTTACTGTTGTAATTTACTGCATGTTGCTCTGGATGAAGAAATCTGTTGAATGTTAATTATAAGAAATATTTATAAAAACATATAGTGACCAATTCAAATAACGCATCCCTCCACCAAGGCCCGTCAGTCCTCTGATTCTGCTAGTTTTGCCAATATGAAGTCAGACTTTTGCTGTCATTAGCTTGAAATCAGATAAGTTAAAAAAAAAAAAAAAAANTAAAAAAAAAAAAAAAAGATTTATCATACAAATTCAATGTACATCAGTATTAAGAACATTGTGTTCTTCTGGGTCTGTCTAAAAACTGTTAAAGATATGTCAAAACCATTATACTGCTCAATCAGCATCGTCTCAGCTACATATTGCTGGTTATTGCATGTTTCTAGTGCTATATGTTAATGTACAGCAATGCTGTGTCCCCTGTCTGAGTATACTGTATATTTTAATCTGCCAGGTCTGGATCAATACCTTGATCTAGGCTGGTCCATCACATGATATACATGCCTGAATTTTCTCATTGAGATTGATGTCTTAGTTTTTAAGAAATGGCCAAAAATGTTGAATGCATTGTTAAAGAAAGTGAAAAAAAACATGAAGAAAAAATCTTGTATCTGGATCCCAAATGGGATCTGCCTCTAAATCAAATCAACTCTACCTTGACCCATATCCCATTTATCTGCCAAATTTCATAGAAACCTGACAACAAATGAAACGTTTCAGATTTTCTTCATCTGTTCTACACATTGTATAACTTCTAAAGTACATATAGTGTCTATATTGAAGGAAAATATATGGCTGAGAACTGTGAGTTTGTCTTTTCAAAACAGAATATTTGTGTTCACATAACATTAGAGCCAAGGATTTGTAAGGCTGTAATTGCATGTAAGCAATGTTGTGTTCTTTTCATAGTGGTCATTTATTATGAGATGTTTATGAGCCAGAAATAGGATCCAATCAGGAGCCACCAGGTGTATTTCCCAACACAGGCCTTCACTTAGAACAAGTCAGGCACTGATGAATAAGGCCACATAAGGCAAAGTCCAGGAAGGTAAACACAGCTGATAATGTTTTGTTCCTGAATGAGATTACAGGGCATAAACACTGCAAACACTGCAATCAAAAAAATACTTTTTTTTTTTTTTTTTTTTTTTTTATCAAAAATACTTTTTTTGAAACGTACCAGACACTAAATAAAATTTTTGCTTGGCAAAATTATTTCAGGCTTCAGTTGTATCACAAATTGGATCATTGTGATTTTAGATTTGAATCAAAGATGAATTCCCATTTCAGATGTCTGGTAGTTTGAAAAACTAGTGAGGGACACAGATAAGGAGGATGTAATATCCAAACCATATTTTTTAGTTTCTATATGTAAGTGATTGTCCAAGAAGATTAGGATTCAGCTTTAGCACTAAATAAAACAATTGTTCTACTATGAAGACACGCTGAATGGCTGAGGGGAATGTCTGGCTATGAAAGTTTGCCTCTCCCATACCCACAATATAATATAATGTTCAAGGTTTACTGTTGGTATCACATCCTTATAGCTTTTGTGACTTAATGACAGTCATAATTCTAAAAGCAGTAGCTTGTGACCTGTACCTGCATGGCCACAGATGCACTTAAACACTGCCTCCACTGTGTTTTGGTTCTGTCTTCGATATGAGATAAACTAACAGGCTGTCAGGTGCTGTGGGATTGATTTGCAGCCATATAGGTGGTTATCGTCTTGAGGTGTGAAGGATCCCATGTGAGAATAAACTGTTCCTATACTGACAGATTGCAACGCTGACTAGATTTATTTATTTGCTGAACTCACTTATTATGACAGCTCTGCTATGATGATGATGATGATGATTAAAACAGCCTGTTATAATGCAGAACAATCTTCTCCATTACACTTGTGATTTTTGCCTAGCTCTGGTCACCATAGTGATAGCTGCTAGGAATAAAAGCTGCGTTTAGGTGTCATGCTGGGACTGTGTGCAGGCCAAATCATCTTGGAAAGCGACATGCATGAAGATAAACCAGACAACTCACGTAGTGTTTAGACGGATTGCGCCTCTTCTCCACGTCCACGACTTTCACGTCCAGCACTGTCCGGAACTGCATCTTGACCGTGCAAAGGCTCTGCATACAGGCGAGACAGCTGCTGCAGCTTCACACAAGCTACACCGTATCACGAGAGAGAAATTACAACATCCATCCTGCTGTCATTAAACATTTCAACGCTCTGCGAAGAGATCGGCTCGTTCGCAGCCAATCTGGCAGCTCACACCTCCATCCGTTGACGCAATGATCATCAATCTGATCAGAAACTTATCGATAGTCCACTGAGTTATTCGCAGCCAAATATCCACGCGAGGAGATTTTCACGGGTCTGGCCAGCGGCGGACGGCGTGCTGGTGAAGGCGGGTACCTTAAAATAGAAAAAAAAGTGAAGCGAGCTCCTTTGTGTCGCCACGATGCCTCGTTAAAAAGCGGCATCCGCGAACCTGTGTGTGTGTATGTGTGTGTGTGTGTGTTAGAGAGGCAGACGGTCAGAGAGCTGATAAATCAGAACCAAACGCCCCCTGAGCTTCGCCAGGCTGGATTTTGGGAGCGGAGTGGGATGGGCCTGACGCGCGTCCTCAGGGTACTTACAATAAAGCTCTCAAGAAAAAAAAAAAAAAAAAAAAAAAAAAAACTATTAGGTAATGAGCTTAAGACACTTTTTAAGACAAAAACATATATTTGAATTTATAAAACAACCAATATGCTGCCTTGGCTTTACTCTGTTAATCAGTTCATTCGTTTTCCTTTGCTGATCACTAACTTTTCCTTTGTTCCAATGTTTATACAAAATAACAGAATATGTTAAGCTAACATACATTTTGTACTATGAATATGTTTATATTTTCTTAAGTCTGCTTTNACAGAATATGTTAAGCTAACATACATTTTGTACTATGAATATGTTTATATTTTCTTAAGTCTGCTTTGTATTATGTAGTTCACACTGATAATGAAGCTTATGATCACTTTATTAACACTCCAGCATTGCTCATGACCAGCTTTCTGGCCAGAGACACAAACTTGACTACGGATACAGATGTTTCACAGCCGACCAATCAGAGACAGCCTGCACTACATCAAAGGGATAATTTACGACTAAATACTGCCCCCAGGTGGACGAACGGACACGTGCAATATAAAATCTTTTTTCTTTTTTTTTTTACTTTTACACATTTGCCTGCCTCATAAGACATCATCATCTAGATACCTACCGTGCAAAACTTTGAAATCACTCAGACGTTGTCATGTTTCAGATAGAAATTAATACTTTCATTCACCAAGGTGGTATTAATTTATATATATATATATAGATA
The DNA here is from genome assembly GCA_014773175.1 of Lucifuga dentata. Classification (NCBI taxonomy): domain Eukaryota; kingdom Metazoa; phylum Chordata; class Actinopteri; order Ophidiiformes; family Bythitidae; genus Lucifuga; species Lucifuga dentata. The sequence continues at coordinate 16,394 of VXCM01000690.1, forward strand.
TATATATAGATATATATATATATGCACATATGCATATATATGTAAATGTCAATCTTTTGAGGATTGTGCTTTAAGTTAAAGATGTGTTCATCAATGAGTTTGTGTCATGTCTTACAGACTACATCTGCAGCACAAATGCACTGATTTGCTTTTCAGATTAAGGCCACATTCGCGTACATTTATGACAGTAAAATTTTGCATTATTTAATTTATTTCAATTCACTGTGATTGTCAGATTCATTTAAGTGGGAAAAAAATTTGTATAAATATTTTATGTTGAATTCTTCTATGATGAATTTTGACCCTCAGCTAATAGCAAACTGTTGTAAGAGTTGTGCCCTGAGGTGTGCAAGTGAATTTTGTGCAAGTTACTCCTTCAGTTTTCTCTTCTTTATCTGGTCATGCATGCATGCTGGTCAGCACTGAAGATAGTCGAGTGGTGATGCATATCTCCTCAGGAACAAGAGTGGTATTAAAACCCACCAGAGAAAAGTAGGTCACACAAACATGTGAAATGAGAGAAAAGTGGTTTCAAACAATGGTGCGATGGCAAATGTGGGATGAAACTTGCAAATCAAGGTATCGCAAAAAATACAGGGGTTCTAATAAACAAGGTGAATGAATGCATACAAATAACGAACACAACGTGCTTAAAACAAAACCAACAAAAACAAAACCAACAAACATTCTTAAAAAATAAATAACTGCAATACAAAAAACACAATACCTACTGGTACTTAAAAAAAAAAAACCTAGTTTATTGAAAATTATGACTCAAAAGCCTTTTTTTTTATTTTGACCAACCAGTAGTTGTATTTGTCAATACTTCAATAAAGTATGGTTTATAGTAATTTGGTAAACATAATGCAGCTCTTGTAGGTTACATATAAATGAAATATACAGATAAAATCTTGGGCATGGCTACAGACAATACCATTTCACACCCTCATCGTCAAACAAACAAAAAAAACCTATCTGAGCTCAAAGAACATTACTTTACCATGGGACAGCCACCTTACCTCGCTGTGAAACAACACAACTGAAAGTTCAGCTTCCATCTGCTCACAAAGAGAAAACAGCGGCTTTTATGTTTTTGTTTTGATAAAAACAAACCTTGTGTAGTTCAGGGCCGTGCTTCAAATATGATCTTCCCCTCAGAATGAAGAGCCTTAATAAAGTGAAAGCACTTTATTGCTCCCATGTAAAATACATTCTATCAACTTTAGTCCCACTCCACATTTTCATGTTGGGCACTCACGTGCCCCTGTAAAGTCTCTTGACTCCTCCAGGAAGTGTGGCTCCCACTTTGAGAACCGCCAACACCGTGTACACAGGGTTCCTGACCCTGCGGCACCTTGTGTTAAAACATAGTGTAATGGTTTTCGCTGGTGCTGATGATGTCACTATTGCACTCCAGCAATTTCAGGACCAGCTCCAGGGCCGCTTTACTCACATTGAGGCTGTATCGCTGCCTCACTGCAGACAGGATGTGCAGGACATGGCAACCCTTCTCTGCATCTACAAGCACAGCAAGAAACAGCTGTCAGTGCAGATTCATGTCATTTTCTGGCAGGGAAAAGAGGTGTATCTGGAGTTTATTTTTAAAAGTTTAATATTATAGTGCAGTTTTTTTTTTGTATTTACCTATTTGACAGGAACCGTACAGTACAGAAAGAATCCAGTTTTGCAATATCATAAGTGTATTTTATATGGCCCAATATGAAAATTAAAGCTCTTAAAACATCCATAATCCATAATCAATAAAAACTGAAAATAAATAACAACTGAATTGTAATATAATTTTTGTTGATGCCAATTTGATGTTAAAATAGAGCTGAGCTGGTACTAGATTAGAAGCTGATAGTGATATTCATATCAGAGAATTAAAAAAGAAGTCAACATTCACTTTTACCTGTATTCCATAAATACATAAAATAAGCTGATATGTCTGTTGTAAGCCATAACTGTCCTCGCTGATATGGATCCATCAAGCTCTAGCTAAAAGAGTTGCTCATTTTTCCTTATCTCAAAATAATAATCAACTATGCTACAAAGTGTCATTCAGTCACACCTAACCTTACGTCAATGATACTTCATATAGACTAGAAACAGTCATCTTACACTTCTCTCTCTTTGAGTCCTCTCTGATAACATCTTTTATCACGATGAGTAGCTCTTTGTCTTGTTCAGTCACCTAGTAAGGGAGAACAGCATGAAGCAGACACATCCATAATGAAGCCAAGGCACTACTAGTAAAATGGGTAATTTTCTCAAAGACATCTCTGCTGTTTCTTACATGATAGACTTCATCCTGGGATTTGACTTTGCGGAACACAGTCCCCTCGTCCTGTAAAATTTGTAGCACTTCCTTCAGAAGCTGCCGTAGTTGCTGGCCTGCAGACGGACCTGCCACAGGCTCCTAAACAGGAAATTATTTCACAGAGGAAGGGGCTCAATAGAAACCCAGTAACATGAGGTTATATTTATGACTGCTGCATTAGAAATTAAGATATTCCAAGGCACCTTAGCTAATTTGTGTGATTGATTCTGATTCTAATCTGATTAAGGTGATAAAAGTTTTTTTGTTTTTCAAATGTCAAGTGTAAACGCCATAATCAGATTGGAATCAGCATGCATCGACGTTGGCTTACTAAGAGGAACAGACCTAGATCATGTGATTGTAGGTCGATTTAATCAAGCATGTAAACGCTCCATCAGCTAAAAATTTGCATAAGCATTCTACGCACGCATTTCCTCTCCTGGCTCCTCTTGTAAACCAACTAAGCAGTGAATTGTCTGTATTCAACGAACAACAGAATCCTATTAAATCCATCTATGTATACAGCTCACTCCACATTCTTTTCTTAATTGCAGCACAGACAAAAATCATGTGCATGTAAACATACACTGTAACCTGCTGTGGTGCTTAAGAGTCATATTTTATGTTATTGAATTTCCCCGATATCAAACTGGTAAAATTACATCTTTAAAACCAGTGATTTTATATGAAAAGGCTTTTTTAATGGATATTTCACCCCAAATATTCCAACTTTGTGATGGCAATGCATATTGCTATTATGTGTTATATTACCCAGAATGCCATTGTGGCCCTTAGTAAAAGGTGCAACACACTGTATCTTGTGGCTAACACACTTTCTTTCAGATTTGAGATTTTTCAGAGGGGATTTGGTATCTCTGCTACTTCAAGAAATTTCTCCCTTTATGACTGTTGAATACCAGCAAAATTGTGAATCTCAGAGCTCTTTCAGTCTGAGGCTGAACATGTAAACCTCATCTTTACTGTTGTAGTGTTATCTGAACAGTTTTACTGTATATTATATTCTCTTATTGCTTCAGTGGAAATATATCATATGATGAAATTTTGTCTATTTTTGGCCAGAAACCTTTGGAAATAAGAAAAACATAATACCAAACAGTAAAAATGTGCCAGTAGTAGTGTCCAATATGTAGTGAATCATAGAATAATGTTCTGTAATATAGCCAATACCTTCAACAGTATTAAATACACACTTAACTTCACACCCTGTCTTTATTTTTATTTCATACATCTCACTTCAAAGTCTGTCATTGATTCCTTCAAAGCTGAAGCTGTTTCATCTCTCCACTACAGATCTTCAAACACAAAAACACAAAAAGTTCCCACATGTGTCTGCCGTACCTGCTCTGCTGATGCTATTTGAGGCTGACTGGCGATGAGGGGCTCCAGGAGGTCCAGGACATCATATGGTCTGAATCTGGTCACGTTCTTCTGCTTAAAGAAGTCCTTGATGATCTGCGTTGCCCGGCTGACGCAACTTACAGTAGAGGTGCTGAAAACACAATAAATTAGGTAAGAGTACATCCATCCATCCATCCATCCATTTTCTATACCCGTTTGTCCTGTTAAGGGTCACGGAGGTAAGAGTAGTTTCTGTTCAAAAAAATGTTCAATTATCTGTACAAAACAGTTCATTTCAGGTTAAACTGTTAAAAATTTTCCTGATTTCACAACTTTCTCAGAATATATTAGATTGTTTGGCTTGCAGTTTTCAACTTATATATGAAAATCTGCCATTGTTATACAATATCATAATAAAATTTCAATACTTACAGTACATTAAAACCTCAGTGCATTTCTGTGTATTGAGATATTTTACTACATCTTCTGTTTTTTACATTCAAGTGAAACTCAGCAATGCCAATAAGAAACACTACTGGCCAAATATTATACTTGATGATTAAAGCATTTTCAAATCTGATACATTTCTGATACTGGCTTTTCAACTTGTTAACATTTGTGAAATCAATTTCCTCTACACACTCTTATGTCACTATAATGATCAATAGTTAATAAATCAACAGTGTTAGCATCATGGCATCTAAATGCTCTTTCCTCAGCCTTTCCACCCCCCTAAGGAAACATTCTGTGTTGAATGCTGGATTTTATCACAGGCTGTCTTGATGATCTAACAAAGCAGTAATCTGATGTAAGGGATGATGCTAAGGAATGGATGTTGTACCCCGTGGCGTTAGGTTGCAGCTTGAGCGTTTTGTCATAGCACTCTCTGTAGAGCTGAGGAACCTCCATCATCCAGGCGATCTGTACCGCCATCACTGGGTCATTCACTTTATCTGGGAACACATGTGGCTAGAGATTACACACGATTAATGGACAATCACACGTACGTACACGGACAAAAGATAGATAGAGATGGCGTGTGGTTTTATGTGAAGAATGTGGTATGTGGTGTGTGTGTGTGTGTGTGTGTGAGAAAGACAGACATGTAGGGTACCTTAAAAAGAGACTGCAGTGCAAGGATAACGAATGTCTTTGCTAGACACTTTTGGTGTGATTTGTAAAACACAGTGCCAGCCTAATAACGTGTTGATAAGGGTAAATATCATTATGCAGCCATGTTCCCTCATTTATAAATACCTGTTACCTGCATCTTTTAGCATTTGCCTTGAAAGATGCATTACTGTGGCATTTCCTTATTTCCATGTCAGAGAATCTATTCATAAAGCAAACTGTCATGCAAAAATGAAGACCTGTTTCAGTCTGATGGTAAATTTCAGTGGTTGACATTTTATTTGCCTCACCTGTGTTAGCGATCACTAAAGTTGATATTTAAGCCAACTCAGTTGTATTTAAGCAGCGGGTTTTTGATCTTGCACACATACGCATGGCACCTTGCCTCTTCCTCAAGCCTCATCTACTGCACTCTGTGCCTCTCTCTCATACACCACACACACACACACACACACACACACACACACACACACACACACACCACCATTCCCGTGTGCCGGCATGTGGATCAAATCTCTCTTATGTCACTGTCCGTCTCTTAAATTGCAGACCTCTAAAGCAGAGAAATTACTGTAGGTTGCCTTTGCAAATTTAATGTGCCAACAATTTCACTTTGAGACCAGAGGAAGCAATACAAAGCGTAGCTCTTATGAAGCAACTCATTAACATGTCGATCTTCACTGGCTATTACCTGTGACACCCTCACAACAAAATGCCAGTAACAGGAAAAGGATGCGCTGGTTAACGTAAGGGAAGCTTTACGAATGAGCTTCAATTATCATGGTGCTTATTTATCGTGATGCCGTAGTGGATGGTGGACATGCTCTCACTTGAGCATTTATAGTTGCTGTAGTTAAAAGAAAATCTATCCACATTTGAAGGTCCTGGAAATCTAGTTGGATAGCAACATGATTAGACTTTGATTAAATAAAATACACTTGGGTGTCTGCATATGTAGACATGTTCCAGACACATAAACAAGCCTGTGTCCCAGTGTTATATGAATCCGTAGAGCAAGCTGAGCATCCAAACACATGGCTGTCTGCACACTCTTTCTGATTCTTCAGTAAATATGTAGTCAACACGCTTGATGGTGACATCAGTGCAGACAGCCACTGACCTGAGCATTTTTACGTCACGTAGACTCTCAAAGCCACATGGAAGCAGTAAGTATGATTAGGCCCAAAGAATAGATAGTGAACTTTCAGACCAATCTGTCACTGCAGACAGAGGAAGACGTGTGCATTCAGCTCTGTCCACTCACAGTAGGTGGAGGCCATGATCTCTCTCTGCTGCCTGGAAGTTTTCACTGGGCCCCTGACTCGAAGAAGCTCTCCAATCTCCAAGCGGCAGCGGTTCTGCTGGGCCTGTCTTAGCTTCTTTAGCTCAGCCACGAGGTTGAAGCCTCCCTGAGCCGCATCAGTGCACTTTCCTCCAGCTGGAGATGACAAAATAGGAGTTCTTATTACACTGTGATTTCAAGAAATGGTGATAATGAATAATATTGAATTCATAATGCAACTTTCATAATGTTACAGAACGGTTTACAGAAACAATGAAATGACATCAAAAATTAAAAAAAAAAAATTAAAAAGATAAAATTGCTAGACTTTAACTCAATACAAGTCTATCTGAAAAAATAAGAGCCAAATATATGATGATATAATACAAAAGTGCAAATTAATAATTGACACAATCAGAATGACCTCACTTTTAACACATTTTATACACCTCTGTAACAATAATGTAAAAAAAAAATATGACAGGTACAATTTTTTTAATGAAAATCTAAATTACCTTTTGTTTGAATTTTTACTGACTGCTGTGTACCAACAGGAAAAAATAAAATGTCCAAACAATGATTCCAAGCTCTGCCCTTTCTATCTAAACTGAAGAAAACTGTATGTTTTAAAGCAACACGATAAGCAAAAACTAGCACTGATTTTCTAGGCTAAAAACTTCTTCTACATCCCGAATCCAGAATATTATCCAAATGATCCACCTCCATTTTTCCTCTCGACATTATCTATCTGCTCCCCAAATTTCATCCAAATCTGTCCATAATATTTCGAGATATCCTGCTAAAAAACAAGCACACAAGCAAATGCTGGTGATCACATAACTTCCTTGTCAGTCAGTGATCTAATATTCTTCCTTGGAGGACTTCTCATACATAATTGCTACTGCCAACATTCACACACACATATTCCAGCCAAAGTCTATTGAAATACTCACATTTACCAGGATCCTCCTGTTCTTTCCAAAGGTCATTTTTCCAGCACAGGCAGTTTATAACGCCAGTACCATCATCCACTGTTTAAAAAAAAAAAAGAACACCATCTGACGGATGGACCTGAAATGGGAGTTGCTGCTTTTACCAGTGTTATTACCACAATGGAAATCCAGGGGTCACCAATCAAGTCCAAATTCTGTTGGTAATGAGTACTCTTGTAGATAGTTGCTATATGTTATGTCATCAGCTGCAACCATCAGATGCAAAGATTAAAATAATTCAATCATCGATGCGATCGAAGTGTCAATCACTGTTTCACTATTACCCCCATCTTTGACAAAAAAAAAGGAAACAGGAAATAAAGGGGATGTCTTGTGTAAAAATTTAAATACATGCCTACTCTGCTGATTGGCCAGTTACAACACGGCAGATCTTCCAAATACTCGTAGGCTAACCTCGTACTTCATGGATATGTTTAGCTGTGTGTTATATGTTGGCATAAACGTTCAGGTCAGTTCATGACCTATGAGTTTGGCTTGCTGAATGTTTCTATAGGCACCACATTATCAAACCTTAAGTTTGATCATGTTTAACACATACTCCCTACCATGTTAAAATATAAAAGTGAAGACATTAACAAACATCACAATATGTCCCCTTTAACTATTTTACACTTATCATAACACCCCACTCCAATGTGTCACACATAGGGATATAGCAACCTTACCTCCATAACAGAAGAAGTCTTCTCTTTCCCTCTTGTAAACTACTGTTCCAAGAACATCAACTTTGTAGATCGGATGTGAGTTATAGAAGTAAATACCTGCGAGTCATGGTAGGTGGGTACAGAAAAACATTTAATTAAGGAAATGCACATTAAAGCTAGGTTATCGTAAAGTTTCAATCTTTATCCGCAAGCATCACTGGGTGAGCTTCAGTCTGCCTCTGCTGCATCGCCCATGAAATCAAGCAATCAACATGTTACAACAATTATTCTGTCAATATGTATGACTGAATATCACATTAACCACAAGGTTATACCTGATTTTAATTATACTGCTTGATATGTGCCTAAAATATCCAATTATATGTGTATGTATGCATGCATGAATCTGTCGAGCAGTAAAGTAATTAGTTACAGCCACCTATTATGTTACATAATACACCATTAGGAAATGTAGGCTGTAGCTAAGAATCACTAGCAAATTGAGTAACCATGTTAATTACTTCCACCGCTATAGCTAGTTAAGCTATGGCTGATGTGAATTTTATGCAAAGCCATGTGTCATGGTGATTAGAAGTTATTTACTGTATATTTTCAGGTGTTTTTCTTTCCTCTCAGGGATTTTCAAAAGGGTGAAATCAATCACTTTACCACGTTTTCCATATAAACTAATTTATCTTGCAGTGATTAATAGCAGCGTTTCTCCGATGCCAGTGAGGCCAAACTGAGCCAGTCGGCTACAGCTCAGAGAACAATCTGCCAAAATAAGCCTCACAGTGAGCTGACACTGCTCTTTCTTCTTTATTATTAACTCCTTTCTTTGCAAAATTTCTTAATTTCCCTAGACATTAAGACTGAAACACAAAGCAAGCTTTAATTTAAGGGTATTTTCAGCCACATATGTGAATAAAAATTGCAAGTACAGGGCTTTGTTATCTCCACATTTCAAGTGACAAACTGCTATACAATGAAGTAGTCTAATTTGTTGCCAGGGACTGTCAACATGCAATGAATTCTAGAAATCTACAGCGTTGGCATGTGATATATGGAAATTCCAGCGTAAATGTCAATCTATTAATAACAATTCCATGTTCTGTGCCTCCTAAAAACGGCTCACACAAATATATACAAAAATTTTTGTATATATTTGTATATATTTGCATTTTTGTATAAATCAACTATGGACTCTGTCATTTAAGACCCTGGACCAGGGTTGGATTGATTTATGGGGGAGACAGGATCACAGCCAATTGGCTCAATGGCTGAAGACACAGACGTAAATTAGACAACTACCCAACGTTAATCCATCACCCACTGTAACAAAATGCAAACATGTCAATATTGAGTCTGCTCACATATTCATTGAGTTTGTGTGCGTACATGTGATTGTTCTGCTTTGAAAAAATAAATCAATCAGTTGCCCAAGCAGCTCATTGCTTTAATATACAATATGCAGACCTTCAAGGGTGATGTCAAAGCTGATCTTTGAGTTGACATATATTTGTTTCTCAGTATCAATATTACCAATATAACAAACCTATTAACTTTTAATGGATGGACTATTATAATTATTATGTTGCATTCATTTAAAAAAAAAGTTTGTGGTTGATAATTCTTACCTTGCTGCACCTGACTTCCTACACAAAACACAATAAACATAACATCTTTCTTACAAGAGAAATAAAACCATTACACTGTACTTAAACAATCTTAACAAATGGAGCTGATGACATCATCAGTTGAAAACTGTTAATATCTCATATGTGGTAGCAGCACAAATGACAATTTTTTTCAGCACAAATCAGCATAAACGTAGCACTAACAAATGAAACTAGTTTGGTTCGAATCAGACAAAGGGCTGAGCTGCTTTACCTTTATTATAATTGTTAATATCTTAAAAACGGAGGCAGCACTAATGATAATTTTTTCAGCACAAATCAGCACAAATGTAGCGCTAAAGAATGACACTATTTTTTCATTATTTCAAGAAAGTGGCTGAGCCAACTTCACTCACATGCTTTAAACCTCTGGATAAGTGCATTTTCTCTGTCTTTTTCACAAAACTAGCTGTTTTTATTTTTAATTCAATATCTTTGATGTGATGTTTAATTGTGTATGGCTTTTAACTGCATTTAATATGATGTTGCTGTTGATGATGATGATGATGATGATGATAGCCTATGAATGTCATACTGTATCTAGTTCTTATAGCACAACAATACAGCATAAAGCCTGATAAAGTTCCTGATCAACTTACAGAGTAAGTACATACAGTAGTCTCCCTCAGGCTCTCTTAACTTGCTGAGTATTATCAATCGTCATTGAACTGACCAGCCCTATACATCTGCAGTAAGTGAAAGAATCAGCTGTTTCTCAGATGTTACCTGGTACCTGAGTGGACTCTGTCATGTGTAGGATGTCTCGGACATACAACCTTGCGAAGGCAGAAAAAATCGGGTCTAGTCCCCACAGCATGGACGGGGGCTCTTCTGCTGGATCCAGTGTAGCTGCCTGCATTTCTTCATCGATATACAAGTGGATTGTTTACCTGTTTTTGACGTTATTTTCTTGTATCATGTAACGAGTCCCTCGGTAAAAAGTAACGTGCAGCTGTAAGCCAGCTATGAAGCTTTAGAGAAAAAACTAGCTACTGGTCACGTGACGTATTGTTAGCTCATGTAAATCACTTACTCGTAACTAACGATAGCTGTTTGTGTGCATATAAAATAATTGCAAAAGTTACATTTCTTCAGGATTTTTCAGCATTTCTTCAGGATTTAAATTATTTCTATGTTGCTGACATATTGTTCACGTGTTTTGTTGTGTCTGGACGAACGCGTACTTGTCGCGCAATGGAGTGTGGGATATGTAGTTGTAGTAAATATTTTACAGTTCTACTTATGATGCTTATTGACTCAAAATACGACCACTTACGAATAAGTAGCACTATGATATTCGTTTAAATCGACGAAAATGTTTTACAATTTCTGGGGGGGGTGGGGGTATTTTGTTTTGTTTTGTATTAAACGCTCCTGACACCTGGTTGTGCGCATTTAGTCTCCCGTGCAGAAGGGGGCAGCAGAGGGCTGGAATCACCCCGCCAACTGTCAAACACGAGGAGCACGAGCTGAAAGAACTGCAGCTGCGCGCACTTGTGAACGCGCGTTGACACTAAAACCGCTAGACTACGAAACCCTTACCACACTAGAGGAAACAAGAATGTTTTTTACCGGTTTCGTGAGTGATAATGTACGGGCAAATTGTACCTATTTGTACTCGAGAGGAAGCTAATTCTTTACACAATGGAATATAACAATTTGGAAGGACCATAGACTGATCTGTTCTTTTTTTTGTTTGTTTGTTTTTATTTTTTTTTCTGGCCGAGGAAAGAACCCCACAGGGTTGTCGGGCCAGTGAGTCGTCAGTTGGAACAACAACGAGCTTCCCATACTACTTTGCATTAAAATAAAGTCTTTTGGGGTGGATTTTTCAGCACGTTTAATCTTCAGTTTTTATTTCGGAGTTTAATTATGACCCATTATGTACGAAAGGACTGTTCTCTGGACTGGCCAAAACAGTGTCAAAGGCTAAGCTAGGTAGTAGTCTCAACTATTATCAAAGCTGCATTCATGATCACACGGATATTTATAGCCACGGGACACATGATACTTCAAAGACCTTATTAGAATGCAACATTACTATCATTTGGCGTTTTAGAGTAAATTCCTTTGTCAACTTTCTAACCGAATGACGCAGAATCCAATATGTCATTTTTTAATTTCCGTAAAATATTTAAATTGGGAGCTGAGAAGAAGAAGAAACAGTATGAGCACGTCCGCAGAGATGAGAATCCAGAGGAAGTATGGGACATTATTGGTGAATTGGGAGATGGAGCCTTTGGAAAAGTGTTTAAGGTGAGTAATATGTCCTCCAGAGCTGCTCTTAGATGAGCTTTCTTTGTTCAGATTGATTGTGCCCCCCACCCCACCCCCACCTTTGTTTGTTTGTTTGTTTTATATTTATACATATATACCTCTATTTCAACCAACCCTGTTTCTGCAGCCTGGTACCCCTCAGTCACTTAAGTCTTGCACTGACCCACCCACCATCCAAAACCACACACACAACCATACATAAGCCCACTGAGGAGGAGGATTCAGACCATGTGACCATGAGATCGTTATCCATAGTTATCTAATATGAGGCTTAGCAGTCTGATCTCTCTCCACATGTATTTTACTTCATGTTATAAGTTGGACGACAAGTGTAACTTCCAATCAAACATGGGATCAAATCACAAGCACTCTCAAGTCTTGCTTGTCAGCCTTGGCTCATGACTTTTCCCTGACCTGTTTGTTATAATGACTTCAGACTTAACTGTGAGTTGCAAAAGCAAAATGGGTCTACCTCTGATTCCCACTCATTGCAAACTTAACTTCATCACCCACTCGTCATAGACATTATTATTACAGCCAATATTTCCTTATTCGTAGATGTCAAGCCAAGTTGAGCTGTGTTTATTGTCATTCCGAGTATACATATACAGAGTAGCAGAATCAGATGATGTTTTGCTGAGGATGAAGGTTCAAGACATGACATAACTAATAATAAAACTATAAACAGCAAAATAATGAAAAATGTAGCAGCAGCAACAGTCAGCAACCGCACCTACCAAACATACCATTATTTTCGGATTAAAATGCCAGCTATTGCCAGACATGATCAATTTCATTTTATATCCCTAGTAGGATTTCCTATCTGCCTCTTATCTATGTTACAGACACTCCTCCATGCAACCCTGCAGGTAGTTTGGGCAACCAAATCATTTCCTCTTTATCCTTGGTAACTGGCTGACTTAGGATCATAGAAAACATTATTTAAATAGCATCATTGTTTAGATTGTTTAGCCAGAAATAAGCTTCATTTGCATGACTGGCAGTAAATGTTATTACTCAGGAGGGCTTGATACCATGAAGTGTGTGTGCCCAGTGCACCCAGCAAACAAATTTTCCTTTGTTTATTTGTAGCGAAATGCTAGTTTTGGAGACCTTGTAAATTCTGTGCTCATGTTGCTTTGGGTCATACTTTCATTAAGCTTAGTCTTGTTGCACAATGATTTGGTTACAAGTTACGGATTTCCCCACATTCAGTGCTCCAGACTACCAGCAGGGCTCGCATGAAATAGAACTTCAGAGATGGAAAAAGACTTAAACCGACTCAAGATCCTTTACTGTTATTATTCCATGGAAATAACTCATGTTCGTGCTGTTGGCAGATCTTTTGGAGTCAAGTTAAAGGAGATCTACAAATAGAAAATTGCAGCGTTATGTTTATATGTCTGGGCTTTGGGCCATGCCAAGTGTAATGCACCACTGCCTTGATGAGTCACTGGGACAGTCTCCACACTCTCCATTGATTCATAGTGAAACATAAGCTGCTCACTTCCAAGGACCATACCACACATTTTGCATGTTTAAGCCTAATATATTCAATTTTCTTACTTGTTACATTACTGACAATCATTTCCCAAAGGATAAAACCATATTTCAGCTTTCCTGATATTTTACAAAATCTCTTAATCCTTCAAAATCAATATTCAAGCGACACACCCACCTTAAAAATCAATGTTTCGCCTGCTAATAATTACGCAGCTTTATGAAGTCACGTTTGTTTAAATTTTTAGATAAACGCAGGTTTTCTTTTAAGACTATATTCCCCAGTGGAATATAGTCCCACTATATAGTGGAATATAGTCACTCAACACTTTTTATTGTGCTTAAATGCTAAAATTATGTAACTTTGATAAAATCTTAAATATACGTCTTGTTTGCGATGAGGGATGACCTCTCCCAAGAACATTTCAAGTATCAGCAAGTTGATTTTAATAGCATACTAGAATGAACTGAAACTAATGGCGGTCAGGAATGTAGGAAAATATGTTTTTTTAAACACACCATTCAGTAGTATGCTTTGGGAAATGATTGTCAGTAACATTATGTGTATGAAAATTGAATATATTAGGCTCAAACATGCAAAATGGCCAGTATGGTCCTTTAATACTGACTACTAGATTATGGGGGTTTACTTTTTTCTTTTTTTGAAGTATCAGACAACATGGTTGACCCTGGAACATGGCCAGGTCACCAGGAAGTAGCTGCATCCCATATCGCAGCAGCAACTTCATTGAGCACATCCTGCCTTCAGGGGAGCCAAAACAAACAGGAGAAATTTCCACTTAGCAAGACATGTCTCATGTTCTGCTGATTTATCTGGCGCATCAGCAAAGCAGTGTGTTTATGTGTCGGTTTTACATTTTAATAAGTTTTAATTAAGACTAATTCAAGTGTTAAAAAAAAAATCAAGAATAACCTTTTTGTGTGTCGTTCTGAAGCAGGAAAGTGAGATCACAGGATTCTGAATTGGGTTAAAATACAGAACAAGAATAAGTTGTGAGGCTGTGATTTGATAAAGCCTTACGACTCCTTTTGCCATAAAATAAAATAGCCTAATAACATCATCTCGTCGCATGTTTCTCCCATGATACAGGCTCAGAACAAACAGACGGGCATCTTAGCTGCAGCCAAAGTTATTGACACAAAGAGCGAGGAGGAGCTGGAGGACTACATGGTGGAGATTGAGATTCTGGCCTCCTGCTGCCACCAGAACATTGTCAAACTACTGGACGCTTTCTACTATGAGAGTAAACTCTGGGTGAGTAGAGGGAAGCGTTCTCTTGACTGACTGGGTCATTTGCGTTTCCTCTGTTTTCGTTCAGCATTTCTCTGGTCCAAAATTAGAAAATTACTAACTAGACTTAATATTTGTATTATGATGGAGCAGCCGGTGAATATTTTTAGTAGATCAGACTGCACAAGGACCACAACGTGAAACAAAACAACAGCTGATCTATTACCAAAACTAAATCTCAGAAGAAAAAACATTTTACTGGATCACATAATGTGTTTTTTTTTTTCTATTTTATTTTTTTTTTATTGTTAGGAAACAGTTTATTAGTTTAGGCTTTGTGTTGCAGTTATGATAATGAGAAATGGCTCTCTGTGGGACCCCTGAATTCCTCTGTGCTTTTAAAGGGCCATACCACCCATTTTGCATGTTTGAGCCTAATATATTTAATTTTCATACACAACATTACTGAACACTACTGGAACGGTGAGTTAAAAATGTTTTTCCTACCATCCAGACCATCTTTGGTTTCAGTTCATTCTGGCACACTATTAAAATCAACTTGTTGATACTTGAAACATTCTAGGGATAGGTAATCCATCATTGCGAACAAGATGTGTATTCAGGTTTTTTTGGAAGTTATGTAATTTTAGCTTTAAAGCACCCAATAAAAAGCACGGAGTGAATGTATGTCTCCACTGGGGAATATAGTCCCAAAAGAAGACCCGTGTTTATCAAAAAATTTAAACGGCCATGACTTCATAATTTTGCATAAGTATTAGCAGGCGAAACATCGATTTTTAAGGTGGATGTGTCGCTTGAATATTTGATTTTGAAAGATTAAGAGATTTTGCAAAATATCAGGAAAGCTGAAATATGGTTTTATCCTTTGGGAAATGATTGTCAGTAACATAACATGTATGAAAATTGAATATATTAGGCTCAAACATGCAGTATGGGTGGTATGGTCTTTTAAATGCAGCCTGCATCAAATTACGAGAATTAGAATGGGTTTTGCAGCATATGCAAGTTCCTTGCCAACTCTAGAATTCTTATCAAATATTTCAGGCCAAAGTTCATATGCGCAACAGAAAGAAGCAGCTTTTAAATGTGTTAATCATCATACTGGTTTTATAATCCATCTGTTGATACCAGCCCATTTTTCCAATCCCAAGAATGTCTAATTGGTAACCTTTATCTCTGAAATATATGCGTTTGCCTCATTAATTCTGTGTGAGGATTCTCAGGTATAATTCAAACCTTTGGAGCACTGGTGATGTGCTCGTGTGAATACTAATATGTTGTGTAGCTAATATAGCCATTTTCCTTCCGCTTGGCCCAGAGACAAACTTGTGTCAGGAGATATGGATTATAGCCCTGGCCTAAAGATGAAGGAAGTGTTCATGAATAAACCATCAGTGTGCTTGGGGACCATGCAGGGAATGAGTTAGGTTACAGCGCAGTGCAATCATAATTCATAGGGTTTGGGTTTCCACTCTTCATCAAGCACACTATGGGTTCTTTAAGCAAATAAGTACAGTACAAAGAATGAAATGTCTTACAAAAAAAAAAGAAGTAATAGAAAGAAATATATTGATAAATGTAGATTGGTCTTGAGAATTAATTTCACAAACCCACTGCATACTGACTCCCAAGAACTGAACAAAAAAAAAAAAAAGGAGCACATTTAGCATCCAAAGACAAAGCCACAATGAGAAACTTGTGACGCTTTTACTCGCTGAGTCAATACACAATCATCCACAATGGCACAGCACAGTCAGGTCATTATATACGCTCATGATTACCTGAGTATTTCATTTCAGTGTACTTCATTGAGTGCTCAGCCCTTTTCCTCCCTATTGTCCTCTGAACAATGGCTGCAGGCCAATGTTCAGTGTGCTGTCTGTTGATTTTTATCTTGGTCTGTAGTACCTGTTTGTGCAAATAGGAGAAAGTCCCAGATTTCTCTTCCTGTAGATGAAAGGCTTCATCCCACATAATCCAGCACAGTCTGGAGGCTGATAGTAGTGAGCAAGGACATGCTTACATTGGAGTATGACGCCATTATATGTCGCCTTGTTTTGTTGTTAAATTATATTTTTTAGCTCCACTAAGAAAATTTTTTGGTTCCTTTTTTTTTCTGTGGATTTTTTGGTTCTGTTGTTCTGTTTTTCTATGTCTCCGTTTTTTAAATTTGCTCACTTTAACTCTTCACATTTCTCAGAAGTCTGTTGAGTTGTTTGATATCCAAGAAGGAACTGATTTGTGTTTTGTGTGTGTGTGTGTGTGTGTGTGTGGATAGTACAATCACAGCCTTTTGAAAAAGATCTTTACTTTTTGGTACTCTGGTACTGTGAGGCATAAAATAAATTTTTTTCTCTCTTTATTCAGACAAATATATCAGAATAGATCGCATAAATTTATGCCTAAACAGATTTTTCTGCAGAAATTTTGTATTTCTTACAAAATATTGTTTTAACACTCCCTCGCCAATATTTAGTCAATTTTCACAAAATCTATTACATATATTTCTCAGAGCCAATTTTTTTTATATCCCATACTGTTTTCCTATTTGTAGAACTCTTCCATTGCAGTTGCGACTAAATTTAAATGACATGAGCATGTATCATTTCTGTGTAATTCTGCAAAATTTAACAGCGTTCCACAAATGTAAACAGTTGGAACTCAGTGGTTATGAGTCTGACTGACTTAAAATTTCGCAGGACATTTATAATGAAGCCTTCATATTCCCAGAAAGGATTTAGATGTTCTCCAAAAATGTAGCCTCCATCAGCCATGTTTGTCATGATAGACATGACTGTCTATCACTTATTCTGTTTTTTTGATGTAGATCCACATCAAAATGCAGACTGAACTCTTCTAAACACTTGCTATCATTGACAAAACCTATTTTGAGAATTGTGCTGCCCTGGCTTTCTAGTTTTATTTAGTTTTGATATTTCTGACATTTTCTTCCTTCTTTTAGGCCTTGAACTTGTAGATGAAATCATATACAATCTCACTTCCTCCCCCACTACACCGCATGAATGGATTTGAGAATATGTGTGTGTATGCTTCTCAACGCATTTGTGTGTCTCAAATAAACAAGTGGGAGAGGAAGCCACAGCCCTGCTGGCCCTTGGTTCCTCCCTGCCTGCTGCCACTGTGAAACACCACTGTGGGGGCCATTGTACAACAGCAGAGCCAGTAAAACAACAGCACGCCTACAGAGAAACAACACAAGGCTGGTGTGCACGTTGAACACAGACTCGAGGCATTGTGCTGCATGTCTTGGAAAGACCTTGTTTTGTAAGTGGAGCAATCTTGAAAAGCTGCATTGAACTGCGACTCAACATTGCCGCTTGGACCAGATTCTACGTCTTGTGTTTTTTTGTTGTTATAAGTAGGGTCTTAGAAGTTAGGGTGGGTCGTCGTATTAAAAAATTTCTAAAAACATTAGCTCTGGATTTAAATGGTATTTTAACCACTGCAAATTTCTCAGTGGTTAGAACATTACAGAACTGTGGCTTTTCTTGCTTCCTCTTTTCTTTGGTGTCATGTGTGGTCAAATATTTAGCATTAGAATCTTTCCACAACCTGTGTTGAACCTGGCAAAATGCTGGGATCATGTCGTTAGCTTAGATTTGTGTCACAGACCCATAAAGACGCTCTGCTCTGTATTCTCTATCTTACCTATTCCTGTAATCTGTAACCATATTGCCCGAGGTCTTGTGAGAAACTAATCCTATTTAGAGAATAAGAACTGAGGTCCGGTAATATAGTAGCTGGCTATCAACTGTGTGAAACCCTTTCCACTGAGTGGCCCCAACTGGGCCAATCCTATTACGTCAGCAGCCGTACAGAAAGCTCCTAAATGCCTTTAAGGGCTCATTGTGTTTCATTCATTCCCTGAGCCTGGGTGGAGGTTCATTCTCAAATAGCTTTAGCTCAGTTATAGTTTGGGTGCACGATGAGGAGGATCTTTGAGTGTTTGAATGTATACAATATGTGGACCGGATGGTTGGAGTCAAGTGTTTTTGTTTTTTTTTTTTTTTTTTNTTTTTTTTTTTTTTTTTGTTGTTTTTTTTTCCTCTGAGCTTGAGAACCTGTAAGACGCTCACAGTGGAACTGAGGTTACTAGCTTCAACCAAGTGTTACTGCTTCACGAAGTGATGCACTTCACCCTGTTTACCATGAAACTGTAGCACAGTTAATCGCTCATCTGTAAATAATAACCAGGAAGTGAAGACCAGCATGAAAAAAATAGCATTAAACTACAAAGGAAAGTAATTTTTAAAAAAAACTTAAGTTGAAATAATGGAGTCTAAGTGAAAGAAAAGCTTTGAAAAAACACAGTCTTTGTTTTTTTTTCACACAGATCCTCATTGAATTCTGTGCAGGAGGGGCTGTGGATGCAGTCATGCTGGGTGAGTCAGCATTTCCATTTCACACACAGGTTCTAACACCAAAAAAAGAAACTGTTGTGTAAAAAGCATTTAACAGTACATTGAATGAAAGCAAATTTAAAGCCATCATAAGGCCTCTGCAAACCGCATACTTACTGTGCCCTGTACTAGTAATGCTAAACCTATTTTAGTCTTTATTGCCATCTATGACCAGGCTGCATTGTTGCATTCAAGAATCAGGAATGTTAAGTGTGTGTTTTGTGATCCCTGTCTCTCTCTTTGTAGAACTGGAGAGACCCCTGACAGAGCCCCAGATTAGGGTGGTGTGTAAGCAGACCCTGCAGGCCCTCGTCTACCTCCACGACAACAAGATCATTCACAGAGACCTGAAGGCCGGAAATATCCTCTTCACACTGGATGGTGAAGTTAAGCTGGGTAAGAGCCACTGAGGCCAGACTGTATTGAGTTGATTCCATTACAGGGGAGCTCCAGACATTGTCCCATTAGCTGATGATCCCAAGTTTGATGATTGCAACAGCCAGTATAAAGCGCTTTCACCCCAAATGTTTGGTACTAAAGTGGCAACTTATTTAACCAAAACTATCTAGAATAGCTAGAACTATTGGTTCCTTCAGTGTGTTTCCCTTCTCACATTCCAATCACACTTGTGAAGATTATGGAAATTAGAGCAAGTGACATCTATAGTGTGAGAGCCATGTTATTTCCACAAACCTACCTCATTGTGTCATTTCCTCATCCTGAAGGACCATCTGTTATCTGATATGCTGTTAGCTAATGTCTCCAACAAAAACATCACAGGGTCTCTCATACTGACAGTACAAGAGTATGCTGGTTCATGTTGCAGAATAGCGTCCATTGTGTCCATCCATCCATCGTACTGCTACAACTGTCCGAGCCACCTCAGTTATTGTGATCATTGAATTTTTTGTAGTCTTTCCATTTTTTATTTTTTTTAGGTAAGGGTTCATGTTTTTAATAATGCTGGGTTACAAAGTGTAGAGAAATGTATTTGTTTTTGCTGTGTAAAAACAGGTAAACATATTTTAAAAAATAGTGCATCTGCCCAGGGGAAACTTGTGACACTGTGAGGAAGAGAAAAAAAGAGAGCTTGAGAGAAAAACTTGCTGCAACCCCCNCCCCCCCAGGATTTGACTGTCAGAAAGGGGGTTTCCAGCACTAACCATCAGGCACTTTGGATAAAGCACACAGAGGCCTTCATGTCTCAGGTGTCAGAGCTTCCCACCACTATATGAACCTTCTGAGTCTCTCTGATTGATTGACTATGTAAAATAGTTATAAGCACAAATAGTGTTGCTGTTGGTACAATACAGCAGCTACAACATTAGAAATCTCTCTAATCTGACACGTTTTACACCAAAAATCGACTCCAGTTCCTTGGAAAATTAACAGAATTCCCAAATTTACAGGTTAAGATACATACTGGACACAGAGGCATGCCTGACATGCAGAAGACAAATACATTGCACATTCCGCTTTTTTTTTTTTTTTTTTTTTTAAGAAAAACTGAAAACTAAATTCACTGTGGTTGACACAGCACACACAAGTATCTCTTAGCATGCAAAGCTTTTGCTGCTTAGCTAACTTGAATTAGCTGCATGGACAGCAGTAATTGTTTGGAGCCATCGGTACTCAATGTGAACAGCAGGTCATGCAGTTACAGCAGATGTAGCTAAGTAGCTTACTTATGGTGATGACTCACAGCTGCTGGGTGGAACTGGAGCAGCAAAATAATACACAACGGGCATTTTGTCCAGTGACATAACAAACACACACACACACCGACGTCTCTGTGGAAATGCCTGCCAGGACAGTGATGAGCGATTACACACACATGGTAGACACGAGGCATGATGTCATCATGCAAATATAAGAAAGGTGTTATGACCAGTATATGCTTTGTTGGGATATAATAGTTCATTTCATGCACTGATGAGCTTAGAACCTGTGCTGTTGTGGATACAGCGAATTGTTTTGTTTGGTCGTGTGTTTGCTTTTGGTGAGGAAATGATGACAGCGATGTTCTTGTCAGTAATTTCTGATCTGCCTTGAATCACGTGTCTTCCAGCTGACTTTGGTGTGTCTGCCAAAAACACCAAAACGCTGCAGAGGAGAGATTCTTTCATTGGAACTCCTTACTGGTGAGTAAAGTGTGTATATATATATATATATATATATATATATAGATAGATATAATTTTTGGATAATCATGCATAAATTACTAACCATCAGTTTGGCATTATTATTATTATTATTATTATTATTATTTGACCATTGCCAGACATCAGTTTGGACTACAAATCTCCTTTTACTTCCTACTCTTATGTATTTCCTTCAAGGATGGCTCCAGAGGTGGTGATGTGCGAGACTTCCAAAGACCGTCCGTATGACTACAAGGCAGACATTTGGTCTCTGGGGGTCACCTTGATTGAGCTGGCACAGATTGAGCCCCCAAATCACGAGATGAACCCCATGAGGGTCCTGTTGAAAATAGCCAAGTCGGACCCTCCCTCCCTCATGCAGCCATCCCGCTGGTATGCTGCTGATCATCTAAAATTTCTGCAACTGCCAGTGTTTTTTTTTATAACAGCGTGGCTACTGATAGATCCCTAATAGTGTTGGGTTTAGGCAGGTTTAGATGGGTTTTAGATCCAGTCCTAAGTTGGTAAATATCCAATTTGTTAAACTACCAGTCTAGCAAATCTCATGTAATCTCTTGTTAATTGTCTCGCAATGCGGAAATCATTCAGGTTGCCACAAAGTGTTCTACTGGCATCTATGTTGCCTGTATTACAAACACCTTTTTCCATATGAGCATAATCTATTTGAACAAACTTAGCTTTAGTTCTTTGAATGCCAGCATTTGAGCTTTAGCTTTTAAATATTATTTCCTAACTTTTGTGAGCTTTTGTGACTTAATGGGTTTTTTTGTTATTGCCCTGTGCATAGTAAAAACAATACATCTTTATAATTTAGAAAAACAAAGTAGTTAAAATTACTTCGATTATTTAAATGCATTTGTTAAGAGATTTGAAGGCTCAGATTCAAGAAGTGGATTTGATGCAGGATTCAGGTTTATATAAAATTTCAATGCCAATGATGAGACAGCAATAAATGCATGTCTCAGAAACAGTGAAGTGAGTTTAAAATCTCAGTCCCAAATTTTGTAACCACTTCAGTTTGAGCTAAATTCACATTTTATTTATCCAAGTTTTGGATGTTAAGATTTTTTTTTTTTTTTTTTTTTTTTTGTCACTTCCTTTCAGGTCCCCAGAATTCAGCGATTTCTTGAAGCATTGTCTGGATAAGAACGTGGATAACAGATGGAATGCATCACAACTCCTACAGGTAGCTTCAGCAAGACACACTCTCCTTCATTATTTGAACTTCTATTTTACCCACTGGTAGTTCCTCAGATACCTCAGTCCCCCACTCACACACACACACACACACACACACACACACACACACACANCACACACACACACACACCGACTCCTCCCCTCCCACATCCACGTACCACCTGATCCTCTAAGCACAGTTTGCAGTATTGTCTCTGAGTCTTAGACGCCATCTGTTTCCCCGCTGCGTTGGTACAGTGTGTGACAGGTTCTTTATCATGTGTGAGTGACGTTCATCCGCTCGCGCTTGAGGCAACGCCAGCATGATCAGGCTTTTCTTTTTCCACCGGCTTTAAGATGCTCTATTAAGTCAGAGCCAGTTACTTGCAGACAGACGGGGAGGGAAAGGACACAATCACTCAGGATTGTACAGGTCTGAGGAAGACTCGATGGGCTTGAAAATACAGAACAGCAGCCTACAACCCGCGAAGGTCTCGATATGGAGGAAGCGGCACATTCTGAGGCCAGCAATAGAATATGTACAGCAGATTTATAAGCAGAATAAGGTGAGGTCGACCAGGCGTATCGGCTTTGTAGTTTAATATGACTTGCATTAAAATGTCAGCTGGTTAGTAGAGTGACACAGGGATACAGATCATTTG
Organism: Lucifuga dentata; assembly: GCA_014773175.1. Lineage (NCBI taxonomy): Eukaryota > Metazoa > Chordata > Actinopteri > Ophidiiformes > Bythitidae > Lucifuga > Lucifuga dentata. Next base: position 39,293 of record VXCM01000690.1, read on the forward strand.
CAAGATTCTGCCAGTGTTGACTAGAATGTGTTTGTTGGATGGACTTAGTTGTGCCTGTTGTCAAAATCCACATCTCTTAAGACTTTCCCAAATTATATAAAAAAAATCCCAAATTATATAAAAAAATCTGTCAGATTAGCCATCTGTGAGATGACAAGTATGACACATATATGTATGCTGCTGCTAAAAATGTTGCTGTATTGTTCATGTGTTGTCCACCAAACCATATTCCATGTGTTGGCCATTATGATAAGCTTCAAATGATTGATTCTTGATTTGTAATTACGTGACTTATTTTGTTGTTTTGTCTTGTGCACAGCACTCATTTGTGTCCAGTGTGACTGACAACAAACCGCTGAGGGAGCTGATCGCTGAGGCGAAGGCTGAGGTGACGGAGGAGATTGAAGAGCACAAGGAGGAAGAGGAGGAGGAGGAGACAGAAGCACAAATGGTTGGCAAAGATTTGCTGAAATCAGCTTCCAAAATGGATTTGCACTGTTGGGTAGAAAAATATGGAAAACAGTACTTACTTTAAATTTACTTGGGTTTTGCTTTCTATTCAGTGCATTAAGCTGGTTCTAATTTGTCATTTTTATGACTCTTACTTTATGTTGCATATTTTTGACTGCATTTTTTTTTTTAAATTATGTGTTTTATACTTGGTAATAGGTCAGTAAATCAGCGCACCCCTGATGTTTTCTGGCTTTTGGAGAATACAGCATTCCTAACTTCTTCCAAATGTCTTTTCAACATCTTTAGGGCCATAAACGCGCTCCATCTGATGTCAGCATTGCCAGCTCTGAAGATGAGAAGATCCCTATGTCTCCCTCCAGTTTGGAATCAATCCCTGAGAAAGTCGAGCCACTTCTGCTGCCACCTATACCCACTGAGCTCCTTGTGGGCAACCATATGGTGGAAACTAGCTTTGTGGAGGAGCCCGCCACCCCTGTAGCAGAGGAGCCAGTAGAGGAGGCATCTAACACTCCAGTTGAAGGTGAAGAGGCAGNCCACCCCTGTAGCAGAGGAGCCAGTAGAGGAGGCATCTAACACTCCAGTTGAAGGTGAAGAGGCAGAACAGAAACCTGTGGAGGAGAAGCTTCCCGAAGCAGAGGTGGATGTTACCTCAGCAGCAGAGGCTGAAGCAGAAACACCTACCAAGGAGATGGAACAGCTGGAGATCGCCATTGAGGATGAGAAGGAAGTTGACACAGCTGAGGTCCCAGCCAATCCAGAAGCCCCCACAGAGAGTTCAGAGGTCATCGAGGCTCCTCAGGAAGAAAAAACAGGCGCTGTAGAGGAATCCAGCCAGCTAGCAGAGGAGGAAGAGGATCCTTACAAGCATCTAAAGGTGACTTTAACAATACCAGGAGAAGATAAAGTTGTCCCAGAAGAGATGAATGGAGAGAAACCAGAAAGAAAGGATAAAATAAATGCTGAGGATGAGAAAACAATTCCAGACAAGGCAAAGGACAACAAAGAGAGAGATTCAGACTCTGGAAGAGGCTCAGCTGCGGATAACAGCAGCGTAGATCTTAATCTGTCTATCTCAAGCTTCCTGTCCAAAACAAAAGAGCCTGGAACTATTTCTATACAGGTAATATACACTCACTCAAACGAAGGAGTTTGAAGGAGTTGAGGAGTTTGAAAATGTTACAACCGGATACTGACATACAATAGCATTAAATTTACACAGTATCAAAAGTATCAGTATCATGAAATCTCGCTAAAGATACAGATAAGTTCTGTAAATTGTCATTTCTTGTTTTTCCAGGATACCAGGCGCCAGAAGAAAACGCTGAAAAAGACTCGCAAATTCATTGTGGATGGAGTGGAAGTCAGTGTGACAACATCAAAGATCATCACCGACAACGACACCAAGAACGAGGAGATGAGATTCCTGAGGTATCTGCCGGCCTTCATTTACATGCACCTGCAACATCAGTTTTATGCAAATTTTATGAAAATTAGTTGCTTAGGAACCTGCGTTTAGGACCTGGCATGATGCTACATCTTTTCCCATTATGATAATGTGCCTTACATTAACATTTCAAAACTCTGCTGCACTCCATTAAAGGTCACGCCTGCTCCCCACTGTGAGCCGCTTTCCTATTTAAAAAGAAAGACGCCATTAACATCATTTTTATAAACCTCACCAGGCGCCAGGAGCTGAGGGAGCTGCGTCTCTTGCAGAAGGAGGAGCAGAGGGCCCAGCAGCAGCTCAGCAACAAGCTGCACCAGCAAAAAGAACAGATCTACCGGCGTTTCGAACAGGAGACCATGGTGAGCCAGTCTCCGACTTCTAGATTTGTGATTTAGGGTTTTATGCAGCTGACAGTTCGATTTTCTTCAACCTGGAAATGGCTTCTGAGCTCCATCTGGCGGCTGGCCAGTACTCTAGTTCGACCCACCATGTTGAATCTCTGCAATCTCTTGTCATCAACGACTCCACTGAAGCATTTGTAGTTTGTGCCCAGTTTCTTTTGACCTTGCCCACTTGGAGGAGCACAAAGTGCTGGAATGTCTTTTACAAGCACTCACACGGCCGTTCTCACATCAACGTGCACTCACGGCTTATTTCTTTGGCTTATTTCTTATTTCTGGCCGTGGTGATATAAATCCGGCTGTCAGTCAAATAAGCCGTATGGTTACATTGGCCTCCGAACTGAGAACAAATGCAGGTTTCCAGTAAATATACTTTAAGATGATATTCAACAGAAACTTGCAACACTGTCTGGTGACCTCAAATGAACTCTGCAATATAACTCATAGTGTATTCTCTTCAGTTTCATTTCTTTATTCGAAATCTGAAGAAAAGAAAGAAACAAGCAGTCACAAACAATAGAGGGCTGGAGAAAATGTTAAAAACATGTATATGCATTAACATATGAATACCAAGTGCCTAATAAGATATACAGCCATCCATGGTTCATTCTTCAGTAAGAAATGTGTGGCGCTTTTCTGCTTTTAACTTCATCTTGATTTCATAAACAGTTAGGAATTTATTAAGCTAGGTGTGAAAGAGCATTGTGAACACCATGTGGGATCTGGCCCTGTTTAAAAAAAAAAAATGCTTTCTTCAAAGGTAAACCAGATGTAGGACAAAGTGTGAAAAATTACTCACCACTTTCTTCCCTTGCTTAAGAATCCAGATTTTCTGATTATTACAGATGTGCAGGTTTTATGGATATGAGTCGTTTTGTTACTGTAACTGTGTCAGACTGCATAGCTGCTATATGAAGCTGATGGCGTAAAGTTGCTTTGTGGACCAGGACCAGCACAGGATTCAAACCAGGACCTTTTCTCTGTGAGGCAACAGTGCTAACCACTGCGCCATCATACTGTCCACATGCACGTGCATTTCCTCCTCTAATAGGCTGATTAAGCAGCAAGTCATGTATATTCAGGAAACAACATTTTACATGCTTTCTCCACATTTTTAAAGGACCATACTGGCAATTGTGCATGTTTTAGCCTAATATATTCAATTTTCATACATGTTATGTTACTGACAATCATTTCCCAAAGGATAAAACTATATTTCAGCTTTCCTAATATTTTGCAAAATCTTTTAATCTTTCAAAATCAAATATTCAAGCGATACACCCACCTTATGTTTCGCCTGCTAATAGTTATGTAGCCTTATGAAGTCATGGTCGTTTAAATTTTTCGATAAACGCAGGTCTTCNCCTGCTAATAGTTATGTAGCCTTATGAAGTCATGGTCGTTTAAATTTTTCGATAAACGCAGGTCTTCTTGTGGGGAGTTGCGTCTCTTGCAGAAAGAGGAGCAGAGGGCCAGCAGCAGCCCGCTGGAGACATAGATTCACTCCATGCTTTTTATTGTGCATAAACACTAAAATTACGTAACTTTGAAAAAAAAACCTGAATACACGTCTTGTTCGCGATGATGGATTACCTATCCCAAGAACATTTTAAGTATCAACAAGTTGATTTTAATAGCGTGCCAGAATGAACTGAAACCAGTGGCGGTCTAGAAGGTAGGAAAAACATTTTTTAATTCACCATTCCAGTACTATGGTTTGGGAAATGATTGTCAGTGACGTTATGTATATGAAAATTGAATATATTAGGCTCAAACATGCACAATCGCCGGTCTGGTCCTTTAAAATTTGCAGTACACAGCACGCATGCAAATGCACTGAATGCACTTTGTCGTATGTCGATATATTGGACAGCGTAAAGGTTTTATTTCACTTGTGACGTTACTGAAAATATCCTCTCTGTCCCCCCAGAGTAAGAAGCGTCAGTATGACCAGGAGGTGGAGAACATGGAGCGGCAGCAAAAACAGACCATAGAGCGGCTAGAGCAGGAACACACCAACCGACTCAGGGACGAGGCCAAACGCATCAAAGCTGATCAGGACAAGGAGTTGTCCAAGTACCAGAACATGCTGAAAAACCGCAAGAAGGAGGTAAAAGCACAACGTTGCCATGCTGGTTTTCATTTCCTTTCAGCTCCCTCAGCCACACGTAGCCCCTTAAGAGGATATGATGGCTTGATGATCTTGAAATTTTCCTGTTATAGTAGGCTTGATTAATACTTTTTACACACACATACACACACACAAATACACAAATACCTCTCTGATCTGTCTTATATGTTGACATAACCACTCTTTAGCTATGTGAGGCTAAAGTGAAGCACTGACGTTTCTCATTAATTTCCGAATCTGTCCACAGCTTTTGTCTCATTTTATTTCCTCCTATTACTTATGGCTGCACAGGGCAAACAGGAAGCAGGGCTTTTTCCAAAACACTTGACAAATGCTATCATGAAACGCATTAAAGAAGATATTATCCAAGTCCCGCCAGAGGAGGTAAAAGTTCAACTCAGTTTGTGGTGGAATTTGCTATTTTCTGCTCCTCTCAGCTCTCTGCTGCAGGAGTCTTCTTAGGAATGATCATAGCTACAGCTGCATTGTTTTCACTATTAATTATTCTGTTGATCATTATTATTTTTTTGATTAATTGTTTAATATCACACAAATAAAAACCAGTGCCTGTGAGAAGTTCTCAGAGTCCAAAGTGATGTCCCCAAACTGCATATCAAGTCTGACAAACCATCCAAAACTCCAAAGAAATTAATTTACAGTGATGATAAAACAGAGAAAGGCAGCGAGATTTTGCCTTTGAGAAGCTAAAATCAGCATGTTTGTGATATTCACTGTATAAACAGCCAAACTGATTAGTTGAAACAGTTTCTGATCCTCTGTTGATCCACTAATCAGTCAGTTGTTTCAGTTTTGGAATGAATTAAAAAGTGGTAACTGACTGGTTAAGGCTGGCTTGAGCCAATTTTAGCCACCATTTTTTTTTTTTTTTTTTTTTTTTTAATGTGCTTAAACCTAATTTAAAAAAAAAAAGAACAGCACACTGATTAACAGTAGCTCTTCTCATGCTTTAGTACCTTTCTTTACTTCCAAAACTTATCTACCTGAGTTTACAGTGCTTGTCACATTGTCAGTGTAAGCGTGTGTGTGGTTGTTAGTGCAGTGTGTTGGTGGGTAATGTACTGTGATCCACAGGGAGTCGCCCATGTAATGATTCAGTCCTTTCAGTTATCCTCCTGCACGCTGTGCAACGCTCCCATGCAGGATGTAAGTGAAACCCCCTGTGTGTGTTTGATGCCTCCTCAGATTTGGAATCTGGCCTCTTTCTTCTGTCTTTGAAAGCATGAGTCATCACTCCTGAGACTTTATACAATGTTTTCTACACATCAGTGAATGTCAGTGGGATTCTATCAGTATCAAGAATCTCTCAGTGGTGAAAAGTCAAGAGCCACCAAATGCTTCACACAAAGCTGATCATTGACTGGTGGAATCCTGATCATTTCAGCTGCTTTGGATTAGTATCAGGTCAGAACAGTACTGAGAACGACTTAAAGATTAGTACTTGGTAATGAAGCAGTTGTATAGACGTAATTCTGGATTTCTCTTATTATGCCTTTTCCTAATAGGCATGCTGCTTTTTGCAAATAAAGATAATTTATATTGATTTTTTTTTTTTTTTTTAATNAAAAAAAAAAAAAAAAAAAAGAAAGAAATTGAATTTCAGTGATGAAAAGAATAAAAGCATCAAATAATCACAAATGAGAGTCAACCATTTAACCATTTTACTTCTTAAATGAAGTTAAAGGTAGTTTGTAGACGATAAGACCCTAATGCCACAGGGCAAAGATGTATTCTGTTTGAAAAAATATCTTTATTGTTTGCTGTATGAGTGTGTGAAGTGTCAAGTAGGCGAGATTAATGTGAAGGAGATGCTGGTAAAACGGTCATTATTGGCAGTTGTAACTGTCTGGATCATGAGCTCAGTTCCTGCTTAGCCTGAGCTTAATTTGGCAGAAAGGCTGGAAGCACACAAACACACATACACATACACACACACTCTTCTGGACTCTGAAGTCTATCCTACTTAACGCCTTGATGACGATACTTTTTGCAGCAGTCGATGCTTCCTGTCTGTTCAGTGTAGAAATAGCAGCAGTGGCTAAAAAGATTTAAGATGCCCATATTAAAGATGGGGGTTCAGTGATATCTTCATCATGGAGTTTTGTTTGTAGTGATGAATGAAAACCCTCTCATTCAACCAACTCCTGTGTGAGTGTGTGTGCTGGAGTGTGTATTTGTGGATTTGGAGGTTTGAGAACACACCTGAACCTATGCAATCCCAACACATGAAGGGTAAATACTTTCTTTGATGACTCATAGTCTTTGCGATCCTTCCCGTAGGAGCAGGAGTTCCTGCAGAAGCAGCAGCAGGATCTGGACAGCCATCTGAAGAAAATCATCCAGCAGCACAAGCATGAGCTGGCCACCGTGGAGAGAGACTGCCTCAACCACAAGCAGCAGCTCCTTCGAGGTATTGAAAGCTTTTTTTTGTTTTTGTTTTTGTTTTTTTTTTAGTCAGTACANGCTCCTTCGAGGTATTGAAAGCTTTTTTTTGTTTTTGTTTTTGTTTTTTTTTTAGTCAGTACAACTTGTTCAGCTGCAGCTTGGAATGTACATTCATGTCTAGAATGAGTCCAATCAGCACTAAACAAGCCATTTGGAGGCACCCTGAGGTTTTCTCTCAGTCCAGCTAAAGCCGCCTGCAGCCTGATTGAACAGCAGCCCATTAGCGCTGGCCAGGACTTCAGCCTGAGCTTAATATGCCAGGAGCTGCACAAACAACACTTCTTAGAAATGCTCACTGAAGCAAGTCACGGGAAGTTGTAACTGCGCTTCACAGTCTCGTAAAGAGCTTTTACTCAGAATGGAAATTATGAGATGGTTCAAAGCTTGAAGGACCATACCATCTATTTTGCATGTTGCCTATTCAATTTTCATACACATAAGGTTACTGACCATCATTTCCCAAAGCATACTACTGGAACGGTGAATTAAAAAATGTTTTTCCTACTTCCAGGTTTCAGTTCATTCTGGTACGCTATTAAAATGAACTTCGTTCTTGGGATAGGTAATCCATCATCACGAACAAGATGTGTATTCAGGTTTTTTTCAAAGTTACATAATTTNGGATAGGTAATCCATCATCACGAACAAGATGTGTATTCAGGTTTTTTTCAAAGTTACATAATTTTACCCTTTAAGTGCAATAAAAAGCACGGAGTGAATGTTTGTCTCCACCGGTGAATATAGTCCCAAAAGAAGATCTGTGTTTATTGAAAAACTTAAACAACCGTGACTTCATAATTTTGGTAACTATTGGGGTGTATCGCTTGAATATTTGATTTTGAAAGATTGAGAGATTTTGCAAAATATCAGGAAAACACAAAATACAGTTTTATCCTTTGAGAAATGATTGTCAGTAACGTAACATGTATGACAATTAAATATATTAGGCTCAAACGTGCAAAATGGGTGGTATGGTGCTTTAAAAAGCTGAAATCTCATTACTAGAGCTGATGTTAGTTGACACGAGCATTTAGCTGTTTGCTTCTAATGAAGTAATGCAACGGCTCAGCCTATAACTGGTGTGTATCCATGTTCCACATTGTTTCTCTCTGTTGCAGCATCCCTGCTTTAAAATGAGACACATTCACAAAAACATGTTCCCTTCCTGTCAGTGAATGGCACTGCTGTGAAATGATTTCGCTTTGTCTTCTGTTTGTCTGCTTGTAGCACGCGAGGCGGCCATGTGGGAGCTGGAAGAGCGCCATCTGCAGGAGAAGCACCAGCTGTTCAAACAGCAGCTCAAAGACCAGTACTTCATGCAGAGACATCAACTGCTGAAGAGACATGAGAAGGTACAACATAGTTTCTGTGGTGTCACAAGAAATTCTTGCTTAAAATGGACTAAATTTGTACTTAGAAACTGTGCAGAAACGCTGTACAGGCTACATTGGGGAGGAATTCTCGTTTTTCCCATCAAAGGATTGACTTTGTGAAATATCATATATTTTTAGGTCTTTAAGGTTTATGCTCTTATTTAACTGATGTTTCATACTCAAATGTCATTAAATGAACCGTAGAGGGAATGACAGATTCAAGCTTAGAACTGGTCAGAAAGATCCAGGCAGGAAAAGTGAAAATCTGTCCCTTTGCTGAATCTGCATGGTGCATGAAAAGAAATCCTTCACAATAAAAATAAATATTTGAAAAGCTTTGCCTCCTTGTGTCTTCGCCTTGCAGGAGATGGAGCAGATGCAGCGCTACAACCAGCGGCTGATCGAGGAGATGAAGAACAAGCAGGCACAGGAGAGAACCAGACTGCCAAAGATTCAGCGCAGTGAGGCCAAGACCCGCATGGCCATGTTCAAGAAGAGCCTTCGCATCACCGCAGCCACCATTACCCCAGAGCAAGAGAGGGAGAAGGTCAAGCAGGTGAGGGCTCCATCTCACCAGCATCTGTTTTAGTTGCACGCATCAAGCAGCATGAAATGAAATTTGTTGTCTGTTCCGATTTAGTTTGCAGCTCAGGAAGAGAAAAGACAGAAGAATGAGAGGCTCCACCAGCACCAGAAACACGAAAACCAAATGAGAGACCTACAACTGCAATGTGACGCCAACATCCGAGAGCTGCAGCAGTTGCAGGTACGGATATTTGAAACGGTTTGCAGGTGCACTACGTTCATCTCAGATAACATTCAAACAAGGGAGCCTTGGCATATTAGCTAAAAAGAGAGCTTTGGACAGAAATGTGAAGGCGTCAGTGGTGACATGTCTGCTGCGTGTTTCAGAATGAGAAGTGCCACCTGCTGATAGAGCACGAGACCCAGAAGCTGAAGGAGCTGGATGAGGATCACAGCCTGGAGCTGAAGGAGTGGAGGGAGAAACTACGACCCAGGAAGAAGGTGCTTACTGTGCATGTATTACCTGATGTTTATTTTGACCTACGGACCCCTGAATATGCAAGTTTGGGTGTCTGCAATACTCAGGTTCTGTCTGATCAACACGTTCCAGCTGAGCAAAACTATCAAATCTGACATTTGTTTAAATTTGAATTGTTCAGGTCGATTCAACACTTTTCGCTCTTCAACATGACATTTAGCACAGACTTTATACACCGCAGAGGGTGATTTCTAACAGCTGGCTTTTCATTTAGCATCACTCACAGGTCAAATTTACTTTTTATTTATTATCAATTAATGACCTCACACTCTCGCGGGGAAATTCACCCTTGTGTGTGTTTTTGTGATGGTGGGGAAACCACATCCACGCAAACATGATGACGTATGAAGTCCACACAGAAAGGCCCAGGACTACAGGATTCAAACCCAGGACCTTTTCTCTGTGAGGCAACAGTGCTAACCACAATTTTCCATGTGTAACTTTTTTTTTTTTTTTTTTTTTTTTTTTTTTTNTTTTTTTTTTAAAAAAAAAAAAGGACCAAATTCCTGTCAGCCTCAGATGTACACTAGCATGCTAACATGCTATTAATCGTATGTCAACACTACCAAACCAAATGAAAGCATGTAAGAAAGCATGTAAGCATGGGTGCTAGGGTGATGTGGTAACTTTAGCATGCTAACAAGCTAACAGGCTAAACATTAACATGTTAACACACTAAGTGCAAGTATACTAGCATGCTGATATACTAGTATGCTAATAGTAGCATTAGGTCACAGCTCAGGTAAATACCATCAAATCTCATAGCTGAGGCTGTGAGGCTGACAAACGCTTATCAATGATAGCTGAGGCTGAGAATACACTTTTTTCAGGCTCTATTTTTAACCTGCTACTTTTACTCTCTTTTATTTACATAATTTTAAAGTAAATAAGAAGACATATTAGGACAGCTAAGGAGAGCTGTCCAAAGACAGAAGGACACATGACGCAGAGTCGGGGTAAAGGGGGACAGACGAATGTGGTATTAAGTAAACTGGCTGAGGCTAAAGTTGTGCTGAAATCTTGCTTCTCGTTTGTCTGCAGGCACTGGAGGAAGAGTTTGCCAGGAAGCTGCAGGAACAAGAAGTGTTCTTTAAGATGAGCGGAGAGTCCGAGTGCCTTAATCCATCCACCCAGAGCCGCATCTCCAAGTTCTACCCCATTCCCAGCGTCCACTCCACAGGGTTCTAGGAGAAACCTGCACACACTCTCACACACACACCTCCAAACAGAAACACATAAGAAAAGAGTTATAAGAAAGACACATACAAACTTAAACATAGTCTGCAAGCATGGAGTGTAGCATGTGTTTCCTTCACACATGCTCAGAGAGAGAGAGAGTAGGACTGAGTTTGTGCTGCCTTGCCACAGTGGCAGCAATCAGAGGATGTAAGTGGGTTTTCTGTCTTTGGACGACAGTGTTTGTCTTCCAAGTTTGTATCTCTAGTAGAGGATGGAGTCGTTCTCTCATTCTACAGTGGACAACAGGACTCTTTTTCATGATTTTGTTCCTGATTCCCCCATTACATAAGTCATTTTGAAGGAGAATTATGAAAAGCACTGATTGTTGTCATATCCAGTATTTCAGCGTCATGGTCATCACCTCCAAACCACTATCAAGTCATTTTCTCTCCAACCTTCTTTTTTATGGTTGAATAATCTTGTGTTTAAAAAAAAAAAAAAAAAAATCCAGTGTCTGAATTTGATGATTTAAGCAATTCATGATAAATATTTGCTGCTGAATTTCTTTTCCTGAGATTCTGAAATTTGCACTAAAAAGGATAGCATTTTAGTCTCACTGTAGTGAACTTAATTGGTTTAACACCTGTGGAATGAAGAACGGTAACCTTATCATTTATAATCGATCATGGAGTAGAATGTACTTCTGGAAAAGGAAATGGAGCATACTTTTGATTTTTGAAGGCATGATGATGAAGTATATTTTTATTAATTCATACATGTTAGAAACTGTGTTAGAAATGTAGTTTGTGATACAGTAGGGGTTTAATACCAAGTCTAGTGCATGATAGAAATGATTCAGGGTTTTTGTCAGAATGCCTTTTTATCTTAAGCACAAGACTTGAGACTCTCATCTCTTGTTTTGCAGTAACTGGTGTATCTTTTTGACAAACAGTGGCGGTTTGCTGTTTAAATTCAGAAACAAACTGTTGTTCAGTATGATTACATACATACATACTATACTCCCATTTTTGTGTCCGCTGCAATTAAGGCAAAAATGTGGAGTAAGACTTATACATTGACGGAATTAATAGGATTCCATTGAGTACACGACTCATTTCTTAATCTGTTTATGAGGGGAAGTATGACAGGCGAGGAAATGCACACGCAGGATGCTTAGCCAATTATAAACCAACTACAATAATACAATAATCAACTTACAATAACTCTGTTACTCAGAATACACCAACACTGATTCATGCCAATTTCAGCCTGACTGTGATGTTCATGTGACATTTGGGGGGGAAAACGACTTGCCGCCTTAATCGGATGAGAATCTTAAGTTTTAAATGTACCGACTGTTAAATGGACTATAAAGAAATCACTGTGTTGACAAGAAGACTGTCATTTCTTATTGTCGTTGAGCAAATATATTCAGGGATGAAGAGAGAATGCAAAAAAATCTTTCACTGGTGTCCATGAATTGTTGAAATGAATGTCCATCAGAGGTTTCGAGGCCTGAGCATCAAACATCATTTCTCAACTACAAACAGATTTCAACCCCATTTTGTTTGCAGCAGTTATGATGCGTCTTTGTATTTGCGTTGGTTTTCTTCAGAGGTCTCTTTGTAAGATACCTTGTTATCAGGTGGATCAAAAGTAGGACTGTATGGCTTTTTTTTTTTTTTTTTTTTTCATTTTATTGAAGTAATACTGTTTTATTGTTGTATGGTCATGCTAGCAGATAGCCTTAATATTTCAGAAAAACTGTGTAGATGTACTGTGTACCTGTTTTGTCATCATCAAATTAATGTTCTGTCCATTTACTGTATGAAACAAATTCAAATATTCGAGCTTTACTTTGTTCAGCTGATTTTATTACATCTGCATTCACAAAAACAAAATAGAATTCAAGCAGGTGTTTTTTTTTATGAGGCTGATGTGTTATCTATTGCTTAAAGCAGTGTATTATTTGATGCAGATTTAAACAGCCATATTCAAAGACTGGGCCTGACTGGTTTAGGTCATCTTGTTTCGGATTGGTTCATTCTGTCATCTCATTTTCTTTAGGATTGGCTACTGAAAGTGACAGTTATTCAAAGTATTTAATAACGGAGAGATGTACAAACAAAACAGTGAAGGAGTGCTGTGCACCTTTGACAGAATGAAGAATCTGTGCTTTTTTTTTTTTTTTTTTTTTTTTTTTTTTATGAAAAGCTGTCACCACGCTGCACTTCTGGGTTGTAGCTTATTCAGTTGTTTGAAGTTTTGCTGCAGTCTTTCAGATAATCCCATTTATGATTACAGAATCAGTCAGATCTTCAAAAACTCTAACCTGATAAAATTCTGACTGAAGAAACATGATGGATATCCATAAAACTCCAAATCATTATGCATTTTCTAAAGATAAATGTATAGTTTTTAGAACGACTGTGTAATGTAGATTTTCATTTTCCTGTAAATAAATAATGTTTCTCTGTTTTACAGTTTAGTCCATTGATTTGATTCCACTGAAGTCCAAAAGTAGGACACTCATATCTCCTCCAAGGCCAAAAAAGCTGAGCAAAAATGTGTCCTATTCTATAATATGCTGGCCTAAAGAGAAAGAAATGACTATAATAATTACAGGAAACTGTAGTTTTGAATTTTTTATACCTTGAATGTAACACAGCCTTATATA
>VXCM01000690.1:57500-142255 GCA_014773175.1 Lucifuga dentata
GCCAATGTTTAGTATATTCACTCAGACATAAAAAGTCACAAGCCTAACTCCATTCATTCTCATGACCCGATGAAACAAATGTGGCAGAGATGTTTTCTGTTGTACTCACTCTGCAGGTAGTCACGAATGTCTTCAAGTCTGTGTCCTGAGGCAAAGATGCCACCTAGTCCTGGTGGTCCAGGTGGGCCTTGTGGACCTGGGACACCTGGAGGACCAGGAGGACCCTGAGGGCCTTGATATCCAGCTATAGTTGGACAATAATAAAATGTACGTGTGAGCTTATGAATGCTACAAGATGTCATGACTTAAAAATAGATACACATAAATACACATACATGACAAAAATAACACTTTAAGCAGCAGACCTAATTGTCTAATTTTTAACCATTGTATGCTGGCCCTGTGCTCTTACTTGGTCGCAGGTCACTATTAAAATATCCAGGATGCCCTGGAGGTCCAGGAGGCCCAGGAGGTCCAGGGGGACCTGGGACACTTTGCAGACCCCTCTCTGGTAACAGACAACAGTCACAGCCAATTACAATCCTGCTCTTTCAGCAGACCTTGTTGTTGGGTAAAGACCACAGTACGCTTCACCTGACCTGGTCTGTCCAACTTGGTTGGAGAAATCATCGGGAGGCAACTATGTTTATTCTGTTTCAGTGATGTGTGTGTGTGTGTGTGTGTCTTTGTTTTTGTAACCTCAAAGTGATTAATTATTTCAGTGGGGGAAAAAATACATACTTTCAGTTTAGAAAGGGGAGAACTTAAAAAGAGGAATTCTGCCTTCTGCGTAATTTTTGTCTTCTCCACTCAATTATAAACAGGGATAACGGAGTACACTTTCATTTTCAATTCTCTAAATGAAGTGCAGATACAGTGATGGAAAGAGAGCAAAAATGAAAACTTTACGCTCTTTCACACCTCACCACACTTGGGCAATTGCTACATGAAATGGGCATGCCTGGTGGAGTGGCATCATTGTAACGTTATAAAGTTTATCAGACCCCCCCCCCAAATCTGGTCAGTGGAAAGGGGTTTCTGATTCTGACATGCATTTCAGAGAAAACATACTACGGCCTTAACCTGTAGGGCTTAACCTGTAGCGCTCACCATTCATGAGTCTGAGTACATGTTCAGCCAACTCATAGGTGTTAATTCTGTAGCTGTCATGGCCTGGTGCTCCAGGAGGTCCTGGTGGGCCTGGAGGACCAGCAGCAAATCTCTGCACGTCATCCCCTGGACACAAATCATTGTTGTGAATGTGAATGGGTGGCATGATTGAATTCATGTTTATGTTATTCAAGTGTTGAAGTTATGCCATTTGTCACAAACTTAGTTTAATTGATGTCAAATTAGACTTACGTTGTAATAGGCTAATGATGTCATTAATAGAAACAGAGCCAGGTGGACCTGGAGGGCCTGGAGGGCCAGGAGTCCCAGGAGTCCCAGAACCATACCCTCTACCTGGACAGACAATAGGTCTTTGTGTTAAGAGATAAGCATCACTATTATATGTATCTTTTACAGAGAAGGGACAAATATTTGTTGGATGACTAGTAATGCATGTAACACCACTGTAACGTTTTTTTCTTTTTTGTTTGTTTTTAAATTGGTCATACTCTGAATGTACGAGATGACTCGGTTGGCCACATCATCCATGGAACTGTCCCCTGGAGGGCCTGGGGGTCCTGGAGGACCAGGAGGCCCAACAAGGTGTTGCCTGACGTTGCCACCTGTATGACAAGACAATTTTATATTACAACTCAAGTTACTTGACTTAGCTCTTCAGTTCATCTCATCATGTAGTTACATAAAATACAATCAGTAAGCATTTGTCATGATGACTTACTCTGAAGGTAATCTGTAATGTACAGGCCAATGTCAAATGATCCAGACCCACTCCCATCTCTTCCAGGTGCACCAGGTACTCCAGGTGGTCCTGGTGGACCTGGGGGACCAGGTCTGGATGAACCCCCTGGTATTAGAACACATGATATTTGATTAAGTTAGGAAGGAATATATTGTTATGTACATGTACAAAGATTGTGCTACAGTCAAACATTATTTTCAGATTAAATTCTGCTCTAACCTGCTGAGAAATACTGAAAGCGTTTATACATCGGTTACAGAGAAGTAGACTAAATTTGTTTTGTCATTTTCAAGGATTGATACTATTTTTTATTTTTTCTGTCTTGTTTTACATTTTTAAAATTATTATTCCACTGAGGAGACATTAATAGATTATTTTAAATTATTAGATTTTTTTTTTTTTTTTTTGAAGATTAAGTAAAATGACTCCTCTGCTATATAAACTATGGGCAGCCACTTCTTGCTGAAAACATGAGCTACTTGAACAAGGAAGTTGTAACCAGCATAAAATTATGGAAAGCTACATACTGTCCCAGAAATTTTTCTCAGGAGGGGACAAACAAAACTTTGTTACCAACATTTATTAGGTACGGGAAAGAAGACATCACAAGAATGCCCATAGTGCTTTGTTTCTGCTAGGTTTGTAGGCTGATTGGTTAAAGATTAGCAATATGAACATAACAATGCAATCATATATCAACACTCACTGACGTGATTTTGTTTTTTCTGCACTGTGGTCAAAAATCATTTAATGTAGATGTGAAGATTAAAGAGAATTATCTTTTGGGTGTGTTTACAAGTGTCTCAGCTATCTCAGATGAGAAAGATAGAGGTGAGGGATAATCTGTGGAGTAGATCCAAAAGTTTCTAAACTTTTCCTTGAACTCAATAGGAAACATCCATAGAACTAACAGACTCCAATGGCAGTTAAAGTTCATGAAATGTAACTGCAAGCAAGCTTTAAGTTAAAATCTAAATAGGCTCGTCTTACCCAAGGAGACACCAGGGATTCCTGGGGCACCAGGGAGTCCTGTATCACCTGAAAGTAATGTTTAGCATTAGGATGAGAAACAAATTTCAGTGTCTGAAGAGTACATTTTACTGATTAAATATGGTCATAAATGTAGGATAAAAATGGAAAGATGCAGCAGTAACATATCAAGTGTTGGACCATTCACTATTGTTAAATCTCCTGGCTTGAGTAACAAACACGAACAAAAGACCTAGAGGTCACATAAAACATTTGACTGAGTATACCTTTGGGTCCTTGTGGCCCCTCTGGGCCATCTGATCCTGGAGGACCCTGAGGGCCACTTGGTCCTTCTGGTCCCTGAGCTCCAGGTGGTCCAACATGTCCAGGCTGGCCTGGAAAACCTGAAGTGAATTACAAAATGCTAATTTAACATGTGGTAACATGAAGGAAAAGGGAACCTTCTAATGACAAAGGGATTTTTTTTTTTTTTTTTTTTTAATCTTTTAAGTTTAATTGCAACCACTGGAGTGCTATGATAACATTGTATCACCATAAACACTACAGTATGTGTTTTGGAAATATATAGATTAAGCAAAAACACAAAAAAATATGTATAGGTACTCTAATATGCAGAATCATGATTTTAAAAAATTAAGTTGATCTATTTGTTGCTTTCATACCAACACCTCGCTCCCCTGGACTTCCTGGAAGGCCTGGTTGACCTGGTTCACCTGAAACAGTCATTACATGAACACATGTAAAGTATCTGTTTTAAATACCTGATACCTGCAAGTTATGTCATGTTGCTACAGCTACTGTGTTCATCTTCTCACCTTGATACCCTTGTGGCCCTTGGTCACCTAGGGAGAATCAGTGATAATAGAGAATTTATATGAATCTGAAATTGGCAAACATTTTTAAATTAACACCCAAATTAATAATTTAATAAATTTTCATCCTGGCTAATTATTTTATAAGTCTTCTCTTGCAGGAATCCATTTTGCACAGGGTTATGACAGGTTCTCAACCAGAACAGGCAATTTCAGAAACTTTAATTTCAGACATGCACATATGCACATACATACAGTTAATCTGTTGAACCTACCTGCTGAGCCCTTCGGTCCTGACGGTCCTGCAGGCCCTGGTGGTCCAGCAAAGAAGGTTTCTAAATCATAATAAGGAAAAATGTATATACATGTCAACCAGAGACAATACAAAAAGAAGGAAAAAGAGATTTCTGTCACCCACCTGAAGTAGGCACAAAGCTGCCAGGTTCTCCCTTCTGACCTCGTGGTCCAGGTAAACCAACACCTATGAGGCCAGCAACTCAGTTAGAAATTAATTTAAACTGAGTGAAAAATATCACCTGTTATTCTAAAACAGCTAAATCATCATTTATGCAGATGATCTATCTATCTATCTATCTATCTATCTATCTATCTATCTATCTATCTATCTATCTATCTATCTAATGCGATAAAAGGACGCTTACTACCCGGCTCTCCGGAAGGCCCTCTACGTCCTGGAGGACCTTCTTTAGTCTCACCTAAAATGGGTGTGACAAATGCATTGAAAAATGTAACTGTACGAAAAGTACCAGCATCTACTTACTGGAAATGTCCTTGGTAGCTAAAAACATTTGAAAGAATGTGAAACGTACCAATATCACCCTTGATGCCAGGTTCTCCAGGAGGCCCAGGAGGTCCTGGTGGGCCAGGTGGTCCAGCAACTGAGGAAGGTTTTGTTACAAAGAAAAAAGACAGACAGTGCAAAAAAAATTTAAATGTTGGTATGTTTTTCAATAAAGCATTATTATTGCAATAAATGGTTACGTCCATGCATTTGATGATTAAAAACTCTTTAATCTTGGGGGCTGAGAAGTACTCACTGACTGCCTGGGAAGCACTGCCTGTATCCGAATTTGTGATGCTAACTCCAGGCTCGCCAGATTTTCCTCGCTCTCCTCTCTCTCCCGTTTCTCCTCTTTCTCCCTTTTCTCCTTTATCTCCCTTTTCTCCTAGTTCTCCTTGTTCTCCCTTTGGACCTAAATTATATCATGACACAATCAAAACAAAAAACAATAATTATATCCAATGAATATTTATAAAGAATCTTCAAGAACCAGTTCTGAGATACTTAAGATGGATCAGGAAGGTGGATCTACCTGGTCGTCCTGGGATACCAGCAGGACCAATTGGACCAGACAGACCAGGAGATCCAGCAGGGCCTGGAGGCCCAGCAGGACCTGGGGGTCCAGGAATTGCCACAGTTTCAGAGCTGACTAGATAAAAGATGATTCAAACAAAGTTTATTATACTGTGTATACTGTGTATGATGTAATTACTTTATTAGATACTGAATATCAGTGCACTATCTTAGTGCATATCTTACTTCCACTGATGGTTTTACCAGGTGCACCTGTTTCACCTGAAAGACAATGTTGTGCAGTGAAACACTCAATAAGAATGATATATCAGTTCACACTGTGTTGACTAGATGTTGTCTTTCAGAATCTTTTCATTTGCATGTGTTGGAATGTACATACAAAGGTGGAATTCATACTCCTGATAGTTGTTCATGTTTTGCAGTAAGTTGTGTATATGTGTATGCATGCTTTCCACCAGTGTGCGTGAGTTTAAGTATGAATTATGTCCTTTAGAACTCTTCATACAACAGCCCTTTTATCAGTTGAAACTTAGTAAAATACATTAAAAAAACATATCTACCACTGGTTTTCTTCCTTTCAGTGACATTAGAAGAGAATTTAGCCATTACCTTTAGTACCAGGCTGTCCTGGGATTCCGGCAATACCTGTGGCAATGGATTACAGTAAAAAATAAAAAAGTTATCAAATAACAAACTACTAAGAGATTAGAATAAATGTGTAACTTTATACTACCATGGTCATACCTGGTGGTCCTTGAATTCCAGGGGTGCCTGGAAGAAAAAATAAAGTTTTGCTGAGACATGAGAATTAATGATCAGAGCTATCTGAACTCATGTAATATTTGAGAAACAAATGGATTTTGTTGGAGGATGCTGTGAGATCACAGCAGTGTTTTGATACCTGCATCTCCAGGAAGTCCTGGTGGTCCTCTCACACCAGGCGATCCCATTGCACCCTGCTCACCTGCAAATTACACAGAGATTCAATATTACAGGGCAATCTTTGCCTAAATAACAAACATAAATCATCAATTATATTTTCTTGGCTGCTGGAGCAGAATGGTTCCGTGGTTACAGAGACTCTTCCATAATTGAGAGGCTGCAGGTCTGATTTCTGCAACAATGATGACATTTTACATGAACAGCCAACACTCTTTCAAAAGTTCTTTAATGTTCTGTCACAAACTTACCTTTATTAATGGAAATCCATCACTTATGTCATTCTTATAGAATGGTCAGTACATGATTCCATTACCGTGTTATTATTACTCATCAAGTAACTCTTTCAGGATAACAAACTCAGTTTATAGGTGTATCTGTCTCCACTTCTAATATCCTATCAGTTCAACTATTGATTGTTACTGCTGATTGATCGTTATCTTATTCTACTTGTGTGAAGCTACAGTATGTCCTCACCTGCAGTTCCTTTGGATCCCTTTGGTCCAGATGGGCCTTGTGGGCCAACTTGACCCAGTTCACCTTTAATAATAAAGACAGCAGCCACTAAATACAAACCTATGTAAATATCCTAAACAATTTTGTGTTGATATTTTAGCATTGATGGCTGAAAATCAAGTGTGACAATGTATAGCTGAACCTGGTAAGGTGAGTCTGGTTTTTCCAGCAAGTGGTGTAATTTTTTTCAGTTCTCATGGTTATTGACTTACATAGTCTTTTATTTTCTATTGTGCAAAGTTTAGAGATATGAATCTTTTGAACATAGTCATAATAAATGTCATCACCATGAGCAAAAATACCAGGCTTTAAGGAGTTTGAAATTATGAGTCACTGATAGATTCCAGCTATTTAGCTTTTTTAATGTTTTTCAATGAAAGCTTCAGTAAGCAGCAATCACAGCAATTTTCCTTCAGGAAATCAATTTTTAGTACAAAATCTTTTTGTGTGTGTGTTGCAAAATGAGCATCACAGCATCACATGGCTAACCTGGCTACAGACTTCAGGTATTTTTTTCACATTTTAAATAAATTTTGAGCATGTTTTCTTTACCACCTGTAAATTTAATAGTTGATGTTTTATTTAGTTGTTTTGTGTATGAGTCATTAAGCTAGGCTAGCACATACCTGCTGGTCCACGTGGTCCCCTTTCTCCTCTGTCTCCTTTAGATCCTTGTGTTCCTGGTGCTCCTTTGTCACCTGCATTAAGAACAATAGGATGTGTCAATGGAGCAACCCTGATAGTGACTTTGTCTTCTATCAATAAATATTAACTGTAATTAAATAATCATTTCTGATTTTGCAGAAACAGTAATCAAAACATTTCTGTGTGAAGTATGTTCATTACACAATGCAATGTGTTCAACCTATGTCTCACAATTTTACAATATAACATCTTGTATTGTAAAAGACCCTGTACCTTTTGATCCAGGAGCTCCTGCGTCACCTTTGAAACCTTGTGGACCAGGAAGGCCTGCAGACAAATTATTAACAGACTGAGTACACAAATCAAAACAAAAGAGAAAATATGAAATTACTATAAAATAGAGCCTTGACCTGGATTGCCTGAGGCACCCTGCTCTCCCATTGCACCTAAACCAAAGAAAACATTTATATTCATCATTACCTGTAAACATGTAAAATCAATGGTATAGGCTATTTGTATCTGATTTGGCATAAATTCTATTGTCTTAACCTTACCTTTCGGTCCCATAGGTCCTACAAGACCAGGGATACCAGTGCGTCCTGGCTCACCTGAAGATCCTGTTAAAATAAAGACACATTTTCAAAGGTTGAACATCTCAGTACTTAACTTTTCATTCATGTATTGATCTCGGATGTGAAAACTTATTTTTAAAAAATACCCTAAATTTTCTACCTTTTGCTCCTTTCTCTCCCAAACCAGGTGGTCCAACCTCTCCACGGGGACCCTTTGGTCCCTCCCAGCCCCTCTGGCCTGGTGGTCCTTCAGCACCAGGTTCACCTGTTTAGGAAGTAGGAGAATCAAAAAGAGCAGATAAACAGTTAGGTAGTTGTGCTCTATTTATTTAAGAAGTCTCCTTGAGATCAAGGTCTTTTGCAAGAGAGAGCTGAGAACAAATTATTTTATGCGATATCAAAACCAAGACAGTTTGGTCATAAAACATCATCACACATAGAATTAAAAAAATAAATATAACAAGAACTACCAGTAATTAAAACACTGAAGTGGCATTAATTTGCAGTTTATATGATTTGTAAAGTACAGTGCATAGTACCAAAGACAGTTCATGAGCTGTGAATTAGTTTTAGGAAGATACATGGATATCTGAGCAGCCTGGAGAGCAGAAAATATGTAAAATTAAAACACAAATACAGGCATACAATGAGAGTCAAACTTTTTATGATAAATAGATCACTATAGTAGCAGCAACATCTTGAGCATACAGAATTCCTTCATAACCCAGGGAGATAATATAGTGGACAGTGTTTTTTTTGTTTTTTTTTTCTGTATTTTTTCTTTATAAAGGAAATACAGTCTCAGTTCTAATAAAAAAATCCAACTGGATTTTTGTATTTAACAGGCATTATGAAGGACAATCTGCTATCCAGCCAACACCTTAAGTATTTATAATATTACTATATCAGTTGGTTCACCACTGATAATAGAATGATAATAGATAATAGAAATGATAATAGAAGCATCAGTTTTAGCCATTGGGAATTGTATACATTTTATCTTTTGGAGTTTAGAATAACGTTTTAATGAAAGAGATTTGGGGTAATCGAAGGCAGACCTGGAGAAGGCCTGTTGTGCAATAGAGCCAGCAGAATAACCAGACCATACTTACCAGCATAATGTTCTACATTAGAGTGCAGAATTGGAAAGTAAATACTATCCAGTACTGTATAAAGTAAATAGCAGGGGACCCAATATTGAGCCTTGTGGAACACCTATATCATAATTTCAGGGCTTGATTTGAAACATGACTAAATAAATGACCAAATAATTGACTGATTGACTAATTAACTAATTTAATGAACTAAACTAAAGATTACCTGGATTTCCCTTTGGTCCCCTTGGTCCATCTAATCCTGAGTGACCCATCTGCCCAGGAGGACCTACAGATAGAGGTATGAGAAGGAAGAGAAAGTAAATTAGTCTCTTTTCTAGAAATTTCATTAAATTAAAATAAAATACAATTTGAAGAGTATCTCACTCTTACCTGGTAGGCCAGGGAATCCATTATCACCTGCAAAACAAAACAGATTTCAAGATTTGATTAAAGTACAAGACACTTTTGTTATTTATTTTAAATTCCACGAAGGAAATTGTGTTTTTGGTTCTGTCCATGCATAAATCAGTTCCAAATTTAATGATAGTTCATCAGTAGGTGACACTACAGCAACATGATGCATTTAAATAGCCACAGCTAGGTGGTCATGAGTCTGACTCACTTGAAAATTTCCACAAATGCCATAAACAGATTATAAAAATTCAAACTTCACCATTTTATCATATTTAACACTTAAAGGCATAAAGAAACTGGAATATGAGGGATTCTTGACCTTTTGGTCCAAGTGGCCCAGCATCACCTGTAAAGAAACAACTAGCCTGATGATGGATATTAAAAATGTAAAAAAAAAAAAAAAAAAATACTGGTTGTTTTCAGATATTAATTCCAGGATTTCAGGATTTTATGTTACAATACCTTTTTGCCCTGGTTCTCCTTTTGCCCCTTTCAGTGAGTATGCAAGTGTTTCTACAAACAAAAAAAAAGAAGAAGTTAGGTTCAACCACATTGAGCATGATTTCAGTTGGTAGTAAATTGATAGTTTAAGTGTTTTGTTGGTTGATTGGTTGATTGACAGATAATTGATCAGAGTATAATAATTCAGTACCTCTTACATCATCAGATCGGAGCTCAGTCCTGACCAGCTGCTGAACAGTTCTCTGCAGGGCAGCACTGTCCTGTCCTGGTGCACTTCCCGCTCCTGGTCCAGCTGCTCCCAGGTTGATCCCATTATCAGAGCGGGTTAGGGTAGAACCTGAGGAACTTCTGTCAATGTATGTTGACTCCAGGGGGTCAATGATGTTGACAGAAGAGGAGGCAGAGTAGCGGCTGGATCTGGCTGATGCAGTTCCTGTAATAGCTTCTAGAGCCTCCACCCGATTTCTGAGATGTTTGACTTCTTCACCTGCGATATTAGTCCCAAGATTAGTGCCTTATTCAGATTTAGATTCAACAAGAGATTGAGTCAAAAAATATGTTATGTTACATGGTAAAAATGTTGCATCTCCAAATTGTCAGTCTTTCAGAAACTGTGAAAACTGGCTTTTACATCTGACACTTTACTGAAGTTATTAAGAATATCTAATTCTTAATTAAAAGAGAAAAATAACTAAACTTATAAAAATGTTGTTTTTGTTTTTTTAAATGGCTATATGTATGTGAAAATCCTTTCAAACTATTTATCACAATAACCAAATTTCCATAGATTTCAGAAATTCCATAGAATTCAAAATTTCCAGAGTCCTCTGGGGCACCACAAGGGAGTGCTTCAAGTACCGCTAGTAGTACATGTAACACAGTTTGCGAACTAAAGTGTGTTACGTCAATAATCACTTTGACAGGGGTCATTCTTCAAATAGAGTACTTTTAGTTTTGACTCTTTACAGATACTTTACATTTTACAGCTAATAGGACTTTTCCATTGTAGTCTAATCACTGTTGTTTAAGTAAAAGATGTGAGTACTTTAACTGTTGGAGGGTGACAAAGAAAGAAAAGACAAGTTATAAGCATAAGATTTGAGAAAAGGAAGGGAAATAAGAAAATAAAATAAGAAAAACAGGTGCGATTGTACAGATATTGAAAGTGCTAGACCACAAGGACCAGGACTTGCATTGGTGTATGAATCACAAACTTTGCACAAATATAAATGAGGCAGTTACCTGCCATATCAACTTAATTTTTATAAGACACTGATCTATTAGCCAGGCTTCTCTTGTTAAAGAACTTTTCTGGATGCAAAGACAGGTGCCTAACACCTAATTATGCTGACTTCACGATGGTAAATAACACATTTCTTGAGAATTCATGGGAGCTCTTAGGCCTTACCTAAAGCGATGAGTCCAAAAAGGAGGCCCAGGAGGAGGAGCAGGCTGAGCAGGAGGCCCAGCAGCCATTTCCACCAGCTGCAACAGGAGCAGAAGCCAAAGCCAAACTCATCTTTACGGATCTCTGACCAAATAAAACAAAATCAAAGATAAAATTACATTCTTTAATGGCACTTACATATTTTTTCCTAAGCAACAAAATCAGAAAAAAATGTAAGAATTGTACTTAAGCATCTTACTTAAAGTCTCTAAACAAACAAACAAAAAAACAAACAAACAAACAAACAAACTCTATTATTTATTTTTACTAATAAACCTACTATTAAATCCATCTTTACAGTTTTGTGAATCTAGCCTCTCTTTTCTTTGGGGCTTCTTGCAGGATTTGATCAAATGACAGCAGTGATAACTGGGTACAGCACTAAATGTAAAACATTCCATCTGGCATTACACACTACCTGCATAGGTGGCTTTATCTTTCATGGCAACTTTCACAGCTGTAGTTGCTGCTTTGAAAAAAATAAACAGAAATTTATAAAATGTTAAAAATAAAATAAAACAATTTATTGAATCTTAAAATCAATAGGAGTAATTTGAAGCAAGTATACATTTAGCATCCATTGCTCCCTCCATCATGCTGGCTGATAGCTTCTGTTTCTCTCTCTTCAGAGAGTCCTCCGAGAAGACAGCTAGAGGTCAGAGGAAGAGAACTATGATATCAGAACTAGAAGAGATATATGTAGTTGATGTTACGTAATGTATTTCAACTGTCATACAGTCATAGGATGAGCATGTCAGAGGTAATAACAGGAGGCATAAAAGGTGGAAGAGGAAGTACAATTATTATCAGTAGTAACAGCAGTAGTAGCATGAGTCCTAGCAGTTATAGTCATTGTACTTGAAGAATATTTAGTAGTACCAGAAGTAGTGAGTGCAGAAGACATGAACTGCTTCCCTGTGTCTTTGGTCATGACCAGCCTCTCCGTTTCCTTCTTCACAGGAGCATTCTCCTTCTCCACCAGCACAAACTTAAAGTCTTTGGATAATGTGTCATCATAACTGGGACTGCTTGGGGTCACTGTGGGAAATATATTATCATTAAGATTCAAATATGTAGCATCCAGTGATGAGATGCAAAGTAAAAGCTAACTAAATTATAATGGCATTGGGGCAAAAATACTGTGCTTCAAGAATTCAAATAAACAATTAAAAAAGTTGATCATATAGCAAAGAAAAATCGCAATTTTTCTTTTTCGCAGGAAATTCTATTTATTATGCTGTATATGCTGAATTTATCTTAAAACGGTCTTCCACATTTAGATAAACTGTCTACCTTTGTCTAATCTGATGGCCCTAAAATCATTATATATTTTTCTTTGGTTGGCCTCACCTGTACTTGGACTCAGTCCAGTGCTAGAGACGTTTTTCTGTACACCATAAACTGTAAAGAGAGGGGAAAAAACATATATTTTACTATCAAAGGTTATAAAATTGAATTTTTTTTA
Source organism: Lucifuga dentata (assembly GCA_014773175.1). Classification (NCBI taxonomy): domain Eukaryota; kingdom Metazoa; phylum Chordata; class Actinopteri; order Ophidiiformes; family Bythitidae; genus Lucifuga; species Lucifuga dentata. The sequence continues at coordinate 70,066 of VXCM01000690.1, forward strand.
TAATAAAACTGATATAATTTGCTCTGAAATTGTAATTCTTAAAAGCTAATTTCAGCATGATGATTAGATCCAAACATTTTCCAAATTTAATGAGACAACACATAATTCATTAAGATTCCTGATGCATTGGGGAAATGCAATCACAAGGCTATAACCAGCGTTTGATAGTCCTAAAGAGATGATTTTAGAATGAGAAGTTGAATGCTTTCAAGTAAGTTATTTTTAAATGGGTTTTAATACCATCATCTTATTTTAGATCACTCAACAAAACCCTTAGGAAGAGGCCTCCTAGTGGTCATGAGGCCCTAAGCAGCTGCTAATTAAAGCTTAAGTATGACAGCACCACACAGTTCATTGGAAGATTTCCAGTAGTAGATAAATGAGTCACATGGTCAAATATGTATTCAAATGTTAGATTTAAGATATTATCAGATATTTAAAGGAATCTGTTAAAGGGAAATTGTTCCGATTAGTCTGGCGTGCTTCTTCAATCATACCTATTTGCATATTGAGTCCACTGGGAGGAAGGGCAGTAGTAGAGGTACTTGCCAGGTTATTCTGAACACCATAGACTGGAACTGAAAGACAGAAAAACATGGTCATCTACTGTCAAAGGAAGGATCTGAAATCCCACTGGGCCCAGTACAACAAGATGAGACTCACCGGTGCTGCTGGCAGAGAGCCCGGTGTTAACCGAGGCAGAGCTGAGAGTCAGGTTATTCTGAACTCCTACATTCAGTAAAACACAGCAGAAGGGAACAGAATCTTACTCTTTCTCCATCTATTTGTGAAAGTTCAGAATAGCTGGATTATATCAAATTTTTAGGGTTCTATTCTGGTGTGAATAATATCTCACAACAGATAAAAACACAGTTAAACAGTGGGTCAACTACAGTATCGCTGGGGTATGTGTTATACTGAAGGTTGCACCACAGCAGCTAGGAAGACATTAACCGGACTGACTGACACACTCCACGTAAAAGCCTGCTGACCAAAAACTTAAAAAGACTGTTCAGATGCTTAACTTATTCCGACATATTCTCAAAAGGTGACAAACACTGATAGATTGATGCACCATATACTCATAACAAAACTTAATATATACTCATGACAAAAGGAAAAAAGTGTTTCAGAAAGGTTTCAGGGGAATTTTGCTGATATGATTGGGGTCCACTTGTCCACTTAGAGGGAAGGGTCATTGCAAATCAATACTATATTCTGAGTCATCACCTTTATTCTATCATGAAATACTTCTGTCATGACGGGGTGGTCTTTTCCAGGATGACAGTCTCCCAACCATAGACCCCAAAGATAAGTACAAAAATTAGGTAAATCTTATGCTATGCTTTCACAGTCACCAGATTTCAACCCAATTTTACATGTATGGGAGATTTTGGTCTCTCTCCACCACCATCATCAGAGAATCAAAGGATTATCTTTTACAAGAAAGGTATTCCACAGACTTGTACAATCTATCCCAAGGTGCACTGAAACTGTTCTGGTCACTTGTTGCACTTTACAAAGACTCTTTTTCTTGTTTTTTCTTTTTATTTGTCATCCATCTCTAATTATATAGTATATGTGCTGTATTTATGAAGCATGTACAGATATTTTCTGTTGACATTTCTGTTAATGTTGTCTTTGATGTTGACTTGGTTCCTTTTGCCTTTAACTTTACACAAGATCATGGTTTGGACAATAGTAAACAAAAATCATTCCCTCTAATCTTCGATGATGTTTCAGGTTGACATGTAGCTTTACTGACCTGAACTTTGAAGGGTGGAGGTAGTGGTCAGGTTGTTGGGGTTTAGATTGTAACTGTAGTCACTGTTCACAGTTCCGCTCCAAATGCTGTCATAATGATCTAAATGAGAAAGGGAAAAAAAGTGAACACAGACAAATTCACATTGAACTATTGAGGATACAGAAAACACATAACATAATCCATTCTTTATCTGAAAGTAAACAACATTACACGACATAACCCCATAGCCAGGAGGCAAGTTATGGGTTTGAACCCCCCAACTTAAATCTTAGTGTTTGATATATCATCATTCCAGGGGCTTACTTATCTTTGTGAAGGACAGCAGGCAACCCTAACTGGTTTTACTTTTTTCCTCCCCAAATATTGCAAGCTTTAACAAACACAATTTCTGAAATCATGCTGTACCATCCCTAAAGAGGACTGAAATAAAGGATGTTGATTTGTTCTACCTGTGCTGAAACTGTCAGACCTGGACCTCACGTCCACGCTGGCCTTCTTGGGGATTGGTAGAGTGTTATTAGGGGACTGAGGGGGGCTGATGTTTTTGGAGGGGTTCCCTCTCAGCAGCCGCTTCACATCATCCAGCTCCGTCCCTGCAGATCAGATGTAACACGGTTAGCAGATATCCCACGGTGGACCATCTTCTCTCCAGTTTCCATTTACTTCAATTCTTTATGATTGCATTTCATAATAATCAGCGCATTAAGACGCATGAAACACAAACTGCTCTGAGAAATATAAACTTGCTTTAGGATTAAATTATTTGGATATATATGACTATAAAGATTCATACTCACAACTTGCTGTAGGGGAAGCACTCTGCAGCCGGGCTCTGATCTGACTCTCTTGAAGAAGGAAACAAATATTTTCATAAATTTCCTCACTTTCTATACTACACAAAGTAAAAGCCAAAACTGTTGTGAAAATCAGTTATAGTTTGTTTTTTTTTTTTCATTTCAAAAACTGTCAGTCTACCTCTGCTCTGAGTTCTCCCTCTAGTGGCAGANAAAAAAAAAAAAAAAAAATTAAATATATATATATAAAGTTGAATTATGTGTACACATGTCAGAGCAGAATGTGAATCAGCACGAATGTTACCATATTCCTTCCTCGTGTACTCCGGAGAAGAATTTTCACTGGAAGTTTCTGGAAAAATCAGAACAGAAATGATTATGTTAGGCAAGGCAGGGCACTAATTTCATATGATTAAGAGCTTTACAAAACACATTGAGACTTAGACAAAAGTAGAAGGAAAATGAAGAAATTTTAAAATTACAATAGTATCAGATGTGAAAGATTTATCGTACTGATAGTATTAATATGGTACTGATCTAAAAGCAGCTCAGAGTTTCATTAAAAGCAATTGCAAATAAACATATAACTTTGATTTAAAAGTAATAAGACCAGAAATAAGTCTTAGATTTTCTATCAGACATGTGAATCAAAGTGGCTAAAAGCAGTTTCACCATGATTGGATTGAATTTGGGGAACAAACAGTAGACTTGTGCCTGGTCTGAGACTAGTAGGTTCTAGAAAGTTCATACTGTAGCAGACAATCAGAGATGTAATTCACCCTGAACTAGTTTGTGATTTATAAATAATTTAATATCAGTTTTATGAACTCCAGAAAAAGTCTATTATATAAATGCTCTATTTATTTTTCTTGTCAGGACATGAACTCTTCTTATGTTTAAGTTTGGCAAAAAGCAGAGTTTCTGACATAGGGGTTGTTTTTTTTTTGTTTGTTTGTTTGTTTTGTTTTGTTTTTTTTTTGTTTTTTTTGTTTTTTTTTGTTTTCCAAAACTCACTGTAAGTTTTTCTTCTTTGGTGCAAAAAAACAAAAACAAAAAACCCCCAAAAAACTATGATTTCACTTTTTGTCCTAGTTTTTTCCATAGTTATGTTTTATTTGAGATTTTATGACTTTGCCTTTATGAAATAACTGACAATTAAAGAGTAACAGGAAACATGGGCAGGGGTGACATACACTTTTGATGTGGTTTCCCCAGTTAAACTCAAACCAGGGACTCTGCCACGGTCCCTGTCTTAGCCTGCTGGCTATCCAACACCCGTCAGCCTTACAGATGTCTGCCAATCACCAGTCCAAATGCACATAAACTTTAAACAAAATGCAATAAGGCTGAATAAGACCTCTTTGAAATTAACAGGATGTAAATAGCAGCAGGTCTATTGACCTTTAAAGTCTGACTGACTGTGACTTACCATCAAAGACTTCTGAGTGAGCTGTTGTCACGGTGGTGGTCATGTTCTTCCTTGCCGGTAAAACAGGTGAGTATGAGGTTGTGGAGGACATCCTCCTCTTTGCATCTGCTGACCCTCCTGGATTGTAGCTGCTCTTGGTCACTGTGGAAACAGTGACACCACCTAGACCCCCTTCCCTTCTTTCCTCTCCAATGCCGTTTGTCGGTGCCGAGGACATACTAGACCCCCCTGAAGCCGTAAACCCAGCCTCAGAGTTCCCTGAAGTTGCTAAGCTTCCACCCCCTGAAGAAACCAAAGAGGAAGACCCTACAGTGGTAAAGTTGAGTCCTCCAGCACCCTTTTTGGCCCCCGATTTACTGGAGCTGCTGGAAGTTATCAGAATCGAGCTGCTTGTGCCGCCAGAGCTTCCTGATGCAGCTTTGATACCTGACCCACCTGCAAAATCAATGAGGAAAGGAAAGGAAAGGAAAGGAAAGGAAAGGAAAGGAAAGGAAAGGAAAGGAAAGAATATCAATATGATTAATGACAGTCATCATAATTTTTCTTAAAAATCTTTTAAATCTTTTCCATCTCCTCTCTGACAGTTGATCTTATTAAATTAAATGTCTCATTAAATGCTCAGATGACACTCTGCCCGTTGGGCTGAAGATGTATTCTCCGAATACCTTTGACTTTTTACTGCAAGACCCCACTAGCAAAAGCTAATATATTTTCACTTTAGTTCAAATAACATTCCACAGTAAGAGTGAACTTGCCTGGCATTATGCCTGAACATGTCTGATTAGGCTAATCCTTACACACTCCTTTACCTTTGATTTATTACACTGTCAGATAGCATGTCCATTATCGCTGATGACTTTAATGATGACTTTCTTGTTAAAATTAATAGGATTAACCTTCACCAGTCTTCTTAATGGACACTAGATCCCTCTAGTGGTCAGACATGTTATTTCCATATCACGTTATCTCTTCCAACATACCTTAAATCAGTATTTACTGCAAAAGATGTGCACAATCCTATAGGAAAAGTATCCCAATCGTAAATAAACAGGTCTATAGGTCCTTGTGTATATTATCTATAGAAGTGAAGAATGTAGAGAAAAACACGTAAATGGTATAGCTCACTTGATGATGTCACTGATGTCAGTCTTGATGATGATGATATAGTTTCTGTGACAACTGTAAAAAGAAAATTGTAATCTGATATCACATATCAATCTGTAATTGTAATCTCTGTGATCAGGTTTTATAATTCACAGATTAACAACTAAATCTGTAATCAATTTTAATTTTCAGACATTATTAAGGGTCTATTTGTAAACCCAGCTTATAATGCCTTTATTTTTAATATTTATGATCAGTTAACAGACACACTAATGAACAATGAAAAGATTTTTTTAATTACATGTATGATTTTATGTGAAATTTACATGGTCAGATAATAAGGATTTTGATCAAATAATACTAATAAAGCAGTATTTAATTTTACACAACAATAAGGGTGTTTTTTTGTTTTTGTTTTTTTTTTACTGTTTTGGCATCATGACACCACCTCCTGTGATGTTGTCTGCCATTATAACTTAAACTTTCAGCTAACTTTATACTGTAGCCACTGGTAGCATATAATGTGTCAGCCTCGTTAAACTGTCACCATAATAAGTGATTAAAGGAGCATAGCGGTGATTTGCTTATTTGAGCTCATTAAATATAACCCACATACACATTACATTACTTCTAACCATTTTCCAAAATACAGTTCAGTGCAGTTCAAGCGGTTAGTTTAAGAATGTTTTTTTCAGCCTTTCAGACTGCCATTGTTTTCAGTCCATTCCACTACACTATAAAAATCAACTTGTAGAGACTTGAAGCGTGCTAGAGATAAGTAATCCATTACAGTGAACGCAACGTCTATTCATTTTTTTGTTGCTTAATTTAATTGATCAACATGGGGCCACGTGAAATAAAAGGTGTTTCTCCACCAGAAAATATTGTATAGCCCCAGGAGAAGATGGCTTTTACAGAGAAATTAAAACAATCATGTCTTCTGCAATTGTGCATAGTTGTTAGCAGGTAAATTATTGTATTTCAGCTGGGTGTATCACCTAAATTTTTTGATTTTGAAAGATTAAGCAAAATAACATGAAAACTAAAAGTTTTATGTTTTGGAAAATAGTTGGCAGTAATGTAATATGGGTATTGGGCTTAAACATACAAAACCACCAGTATGGTCCTTTAAGTAGAAGACAACCAACATTAATCAACACTCATAACTGCATAGTCTGTGTTTATTTTAGAACAGTCACAGATACAGATCAATGCTTCCTTACCTTTGCCACTTCCTCCTGTTCCTCCGCCTGAACTGACAGTCTTGATTGTCGTTAGATTGTCCATTAAGTGTTTGCTGTTACAAAAAAGAACATTGCTTTACAGTAGCCCATAATACTATACTAATACTTTACCATGAGACTAAAACTCTGTAAAATGTATACTTTTATGACATTGAACTGGAATGCTATTATCCCCCCAGCCAGTATTTGCATGCACAGTCCTTTTGAACATATTTCTTCACTTTACATGGCAATAATTCTTTCCTTTGTAGCCATGTCACCTGAGGAAACAGCTCTTAGGGGCCAGTGCGCTATTGATTTACAGTAAAAGTTTCACCTGATGGTGTATAGCAAAGGTGTATCTCTTTGTTCACTTGATGAATGTAGGTTTCTTTTTGTAAAGTAAGCCTATAAGCTCAATGAGTGCAGAGCTGAAAAGATCCACAAGATTTCAGTCATGGCTGCAGAAAATGAACTAATTCTTTGCCTGCAGGTCATACAGATCAGATTCAGTATTATTTAAATAAATGAGTGAAGATTCATGAAAAAATCCTTCTAATGAAGATTTTGACTATCCGATGTTATTAGTTTTTGGTCTCTCTTTTAAAACATATTAATGGAAAATTTCAATAATTTATTCTCACAGTGTACATTTTGATTCACTAAGGTGTAACAACATCAATAGCAGCTGCATTTCTTTCAGGTGTGTCAGTGCAAGGGTTCTGCACACTGGTGCAGGCATCAATCATTACTGTTATTATTATTATGTTGCACGTGTGCTTTTCCTGCTGTGAAAAGCTAAAATAGGAGTAATGTGTCAAAACAATTAAAACTCAAGTGACTGAAAAAGCACTCCTTAACATGCAAATATGGCTGGTCTAAATGGAATTCTGTGGTATTTCTGAAAAACAAAACAAAACAAGGATTAGGAGGATTAATTAATTCTATATCCTTCCATATATTCATCTATCAACCTGTTCTTTATAGCTGCTTATCCCCTGCAGGGATGGGTTTTTTTTTTTTNTGGAGCCTATCCCAGCATTCATTGGCTGAGAGGCAGGCTACTCCCTTGAGAGAGGTCATCAGCTTATCACCGGGCTAACACACGCGCAGACACAAACACATTCACAACTATGAGTTTCCAGTTCACCTAACCTGCATGTTTTAGACTGTGGGAGGAAACTAAAGCATGACTAGAACAGACATAAGGAGAAGATGCAAGCTCCACACAGAAAAGCCTGATCAAGACTCAAACAAAGACCCCCTTTCTGTGAGGCAACCATAGATCCACCATGCTATCCTTAATCTTTTTTTTTTTTTTTAATTTTTAAATGTAAAAGACAAAATTTTAAGCCAAATGTATTTGTATATCTGACTGTCCCATGTGACTGGTTGTATGGGCTAATTACTTGGTTGCCATTACTACCTTGTTATCATTTTGTTTTCATGTGAACCTCATTGTAACTACTTGATTTTGAAAGCTTGAAGGATTCATGATAGATATATCTGTACAGTTTGTTTAGTTATTAAAATCTGCAATCCCTGAAATAGTCTAAACTTGAAAATCAACTGAATAAATTAGCCATGTGGACAAGCTAAAAAATGTGGGTTATTTTTTTTTTTGCATAGCTTCAAGAATTTTTTTTCCATTTATAGCAGAAATTTGCTGGAGGTTAACTTTTTTTTCAGCTCTGAAATGTTGAACCTAAACCAGCATACCCACATAAAGGCAGACAGTGTAACTGAAATAATAAACAACTTCAAATATTCAGTCGCTAGTGTTACAGGCAAGAGTTTAGAGTGCAAACCATCAATGCAAATGCACATATGACAAATGTACCAATTTGATTTTATATCAATGTATTGAACAAAAAGGTTGATATAAAGTTAATGAAAAATAAATGCATTACCTTCTCTTAATATCTGACAAATGATTATCTGACTATTTTATATCCAGTTTTACTCCACAGAGGAATAAAAGCATCACAGCTGAGTCTACAGATTAACATTTGGAATTTTTCAACAAAACCTTCAAGTAATATACTCATGCAATTTCAGTCCATCGTTTTGCTTTACTACCCATTTAAACTTTTCAAAGTCGATATTTTTGGACCATGAACAGCATGTAAAATGCAGGTATGAGTCTTTCAGACTGTGACAGAGCAATAAATGTCACTGATAGATTATTATTATTATAGTTAATTTTAAGTAGAGGTCAGCTATCAGTCTCAGATATAACAACCTTGTTTTAGTTTTAGTTTATTCATTAGTTAAGTAATAATTTTATTACTGCTTCTATCTTTAACAGAGAAGAGTTGTAAGTTTTACCTACCTTTTAGTTCATTTGTGCAAAAATAATCCACCTCCCTTAATGCACTTGGCAAAAAACTTCATCAGTAACCTCTTCCCCACATTGGTGGGCTGCAGTGATTCAGGTCCAGGTGCTGCAGGGATTTACTGTAAAATGTCAGGGATGTGCATATGCCTGGAGACTTTATGTATTCGCTTTTTTCTGACTCATAGCTTCGGTTGACAAGTTCTAACAAAGTACTTCAACCACTGAAGGCACACAGCTTAGATAGTAGAGGAAAAATAGCCTTGAGCATAATGGATGAAATAGTGAAAGGATATATTTGAGGAATGTGTAGCACTACAAAGATGGTCTACTGTAGAAACGACTTTTTGCTGTAATTCTTACTTTAATGAGTCATACCAACTTTTATGACTTTTTTTTTGTAATAATTACTTTTGCTTTTTCTGTAATTATTTTGGCTGTTTAAGATGGGATATTAAAATTGGGGGTCGTGCTTTGAGAGTCATAAAACTCAAGGGAATGTGACCTTGAATCTCAAAAGAGACAGATAATAAAATCAGCACATTTTATTCTACAAGATACTTTGCACTATTATTGAATGTGAGAATTGTGAATCAGCCTGAGTCGATGCTGTGTATACAAATGCCCATTTGCTATTAGTCTCATTTTTCAACTCATCAGTTGAAAAATACCAACATTATTTTTCATGATAAACCGGAAGCCTTTGCAGAGATAAATTTCTAAAAGAAGTGTAAATGGCATGAAAGCAGTGCTTCTTGACATAACTTGTTTTCCTTGTGGGAAATCAAAGATACTCTCCGGTGAATCCTGGGAATTTGGTGAGTGTGTTTACATGCTTTGTGCCTCAGAGTGGCAGTGAGGCCTGACGTTCACACTATGACTACCTGTGAGATTTCTGTTAATTCTCAGTGCAGCTGAGAATTAACAAGATCACACATACAGAATAGTCTTAGTGGCTGAACTAATACAAATACTAAGGGTGTTATTTTATATCATGTCAAACTTCCAGTTTAGTTTGATTTAGTTTAGTTTAGTTTAGTTTTTTTGACATTGACATTGACATTGACATTTGCCACAAAGGCAAATGTCAATGTCAATATTTTTTATTTTTAACTGAGCATGATTGAAAGACAAAAAAAAAACAAAAAAAACGAGTACCTGCTTAAACAAACTAACCAGAAGTGTATGTTTCCCATGTGATGATAGAGGTGTGATCTTTTTCCAATTTTAGCCTGAACATGTCTGAAACCATCTTAAATGAAACCAGTGAGGAATAAATTCTTTGGAGGAGACACTTCTATAATCTACAGCGCTGGCCAAAAGCACTGCACCCCCCCCCCCCCNCCCCCCCCCCCCTGCATTTTTGGGTAAACTTTACCAAAGCACCACTCTAAAAACAATTCGTAAAAATATTCGTTCAGAATATTCAGTTATTCTTTAGACTTAAATTTGGATTTCAGAGTAGGTAATGTGACTACAATATTTCTAAAAGTCAATGAAAACACCCTGAAAACCATTTGCTCTGACCCTAGCTTTTGCTCAAAGAAGATATTTTAACTTACTGTTTGATCTCTACTAATAATACTGGTATTTTTCTTCAAATCTTAACAATATGTCAAGTCTTCCTACTTAACACTATTAAGAACTATTAAATGTTTTTCAGTTGTACTTACACTAACACACTATAAAAAAATAAATGTTGTTGTGTTTGGAATGGTATTTTAACTCTGAAAGAAAAAATTGTACAAAAATACAGGGGGGTGCAATATTTTTGGCCAGTGCTGTACAGTCTTCAAAATGTAGGTTGAGTTATAAGACATCACATTTTTATTCTCTCTCAAAACATTTTGTGTCTTTGTTTTGGTCTTTGCTTGGGCAAACCATTTGGGCAAATCCTGACATGAAGCATTTATTAGTCTTCATTCCCCTTGTTCACTCTCAGGCTTGTTAAAAATGTATAGTTTTCGGGGAAAAACGAATGAGTGACACTTACACACCCAACGCTAAAGGCTATTCGACAGGTATATCAGTGATAGCAAGCATGGATCTTGACCTGCTTTGATGAACTACAACTCAAGCACGAGTGTTTTCTAAATCTGATGAATAATAAAACTGAATTTTGGAGAAAACATTATTGTAAAAGTATTGGATTTGCTTTTTAAATTCTTTACCCTGTGCAATCAAAGCATCATTGTTCCTTGGCAACTTTGGACATTTGGAAGTTGTTCATACTGTGTCACCATTATTCAGCATCATCATCATTCACCGTCAGTCACAGTCCAAAATACATTTCCTCAGGCTATAAAACAACATACCTGTAGACATGAAGATTTTACATGCCATAATGACAAGTTTTTGCAAAGGTAGAAAGAAAAAATAACACACTAATTCACATTTAAATTTAAATATCTTAAACTACTAAAGTAAATACCACATTTCAACTGTTGCCAAACCAATATCCTACAAGTAACCACACATCATTTTGTATGGATCATATTTGTCTCCATTGCACCATAATTTCTGTAAATGTGTTTATTATTATTATTATTATTATTAGTAGTAGTAGTAGTAGTAGTAGTAGTAGTATTAATAATTAATTAATTAATTAATTAACTTAAGTCAACTGATCTTAACTATCTATCAGCTAGAATGGTGGATGGAGATACACTATACATCATTTAGTGTGTCATGTACATGCAGAAAACTATAAGTCACATGAAGATTCATTTAATCTTCAGACAACCTGAAGTAACATGAAATAACATGTGGCTGCAGAGTAGCCACAGATGGCATTTTCATTTTCATAGCCTCAGAAACTTTAGTAAAGATTTAACGCTATTTAAGCCCAGGTGAGCAGTAGCCTGACAAATCTATGAAATAACCATTGTGACTCATATCTAAAACATGATGAAGAAATGAATCACTTTGCAGGTGCTCACCCAAGGTCCAGGAAATATGTATTAGCTAGTTGATGCAACCTTTATGCAGCAAGAGTTAGTTTATGAAGACAAACTTGTCAAACCTGGCAGTACGTAGAAACAAAATACAGCCAATGTTTAGAAATTGTTTTATGACACAAATTTGATATCATAAATGACCTCTAGAGCTTCCTTTGTTTTAAGTCTGGGGCTTTCCTTGTTATTCTATTAATTTACAGTGTCTGCTGGATTGACTAAAGATGATTTTCCTTCTATGACTGGACAATAAAGTTCTATTCTATTCTATTCTGTTCTATTCTATTCCTATATAAAGATTTTTTTGTTTTGTTTTGTTTTTTTGTTTTAAAAAAGCAGCCAGGATCCACACCGGAAGTGGTAAATATATGAGTTGCATTTCCGGGTTTTCTGTCATGGCTGCGCCCTGAACTTTCCAGCTAAACGCAAATAAACACTTGCCGAAACCTGTTAGCTCGTAGTTTTGCAGTCATGGCGTTTAAAGATGTAGCCAAATGGAATACCAGAGTATCTATCGTGTACGCTGCTGGTGTGTGGACTATGATCGGCTCATATGCTTATTATAAATACACGGGCCGTTACGACGAAAAACCAAGTGAGTGACGGATAACCTTTCTAATACACACAGCTTAGCCTGCTAATGCTAACTGTCACTAAAAACAATAACACCAGCCCATTTTAATAGCAAATAGTAACAGAAGCTACTATTATTACTATCTGAGGCTAGAACAGCACATAGCCTTACAGAACTGATTGATGTTCATGCTAAAATATTAGTAACAGGAAAAAGCTGGTAAAATGGGTGTCAGCTATAAATAACTTTAATATCTAAATGTAATTAATTAGTCAAACAGCTCAAAAGGAAGGAGTTAGCCATTCATACATATTTAATTGGTCATATATATATATATATATATATATATATAGGCTGCAACCTGTAGGCTTATTTGTAACACTAACAAATAAAACCAATTATTACTATCTAACAGAATACAGAGTAGTACCAACAAATAAACACTACTATTTGTCTGTATTTAATCAATAAATGATAATCTGTTGCATTATGCCAAATTTATTTTAGACCTGCTACTAGCTTTCTCACTTATATTTTCTCAACCCAGATTACCTTGATATAAAATACTATAAATCATAACCCCTGAATAATGTGTTCTTTACTTTTCCTTGTCTATCTTAGAGAAGAAAGAAGAGAAAGAAGTTAAAGAGCCAGAAAATCCAAATGAAGTGGTCTATGAAACTGCTCACACCAAAACTATCATTATCTACAAGGAGGACTTTGTCCCATTCACGACAAGGATCTACAATTTCATCAAGTCCTTCAGCAAAGATTCTGGGACAGGAGACGACCAAAAGTAGCTGCACTTCAGAGTACCGCGGACAGCGTGAACCCATCAGGAGAAAATTTATGTTTTTATGAGGACATTATATGTCATGCTTGTTTTTTTGTGCACGTCTGTGGACGCTGTGAACTATTTAGATAAGGCTCCTATGTCCGGCTCTGAAGGAGCTTCTGTCTATGTTTGGATGCCATTGGACTGCCACAGACCATGTTTTTTTAATCATAAATGACATGCCATCATATTCCTTTCAACTTTGATCCAAACTATTTCTCACCATACAGCATTATCACAGTAATTAAACCTATGCTCACAATAATTTGATTTCTTTTAACTCTGGGCTTAACAGGTAAAATACAACTGCATGACCATTATGTTCACCTGTAATGTCCTCATTATATGGTTGACTTAAATATCAATGTTACAAAAAAGGTTTTGCGACCTTTTTTGTGTAACCACAGAACGATTAAGTGCTGACCTTTTGGGGAAAACTGAAATTGCATCAGAGATGCCACCTTTATAATATCACTCTGTCTTTTAAATAAAATATATACAAGGTGTTAATGAAAAAAAAAAAACTATGAGAAGCAAGTTTTTGCCAGAGTTCCCTGTTATAATAAAAAAGATGAAGAATAGTTACTTTCTGTAGACTACAGAAGGTGCAAAGACCTATAATGTCCAAATATTTGCAATAAAACAATTTCCATTAATATAAGCAAACGTTTGACTCTTTGAAAATTTTTCATCTTAGAAAACAATCTGTCCAGAACTAACTTGAGTCTTAAGAAGATGTATCTGACCACTTTGGAAATCAAATTCTCTAAAACAAGTGAGGAAATCACATTTTGCATGACACCTTCATATAAAAGTAAAGTACCTGAATCCATCAATTGACATACATGATCAATACTTTGTTACAGAATAAGGATCTATAGAGAAAAGCTGTGGATATAAACAGAACATACATGCTGAGAGAGCCTGGTGGTGAAATTGCGATAAGTATGTAGTTTATTTTGCAGAAAATTACAAGATAAACCTCCAAATTGGCTGAAAATATTAGATGGTACGAAATTCTAAAGGGAATCATTGTTAGTCAGGCTTTTTTTTTTTTTTTTTTTTTTTATGCAGTTTATTTATTTGATGCCACTATCGGCCACTAGAGGGTGATTAGTGTTCCGTCAGACTCGGGTTAGTCGGAAGTTGAGAGCGTGTTCAGCATTCCAACCAAAACAATGAAAGCTATCATCCAGAGGGTCCTAACAGCCAGTGTGACAGGTAAGAAGCTACTTTCATTTTGAGAAGCTGACATAATAAGACGACTTTGGTAGTGTCACCAGACTGACATTAACCGCTTCCAGCTGACCATGCTCATTAGCTAACCTAGCTAGCTTAGCGTTAGCATGTCCTGTAAAATGAATGACAGGACAGACAGCCAGACAGGTAAATGTTAGCCTAGCAGAAAACAGGAAACATTCTTTATTTCACTGTAAAAACTTTGACTATGTCCTCTAAATGACGAGCCTGTTTGTGTTCTCCTGCAGTGGGAGAGGAGCAGGTCAGTTCAATAGGACGAGGACTGTGTGTACTGCTGGGCATATCTGTAGAGGACACGCAGAGGGACGTGGACTACATGTGAGTGTGTGTGGGAGTGAACCAGATGAGATCCAGCAGCCTTATTTCAGCTAAAATCACTGTTTACTTTATACTGATGCCGCTGCAACTTTGGATAATTTACCATATTCATCCTAGAAGTGTCAGACCTATGTGTTCTAATAATTTTTATTTAAAAGTATAAATGAATATGTTCCTATGGCCCTCTCACAAATGTCAAATAGTTGGATGAACTTTAAAATTTTATTAGATCCAAGTCACAAAATGAGAAATCTGCTTAACTGTGAGTTTTGTTCAAATTTGTTTGAAAACAAAATTAATTTCATGCATGTCTCACTAAATATTAACACCATATACATACAGTGCCTCCAGAAAGTTTGCAGACCCCTTCACTTTTTTACACATTTTATTGTGATGTAGATTTAATTTTAAATAGATAAAATTGCCTTTTTTGCCCATTAAGCTACACTCAATAACCCAGTCTCCCTGTCCCTGCCACTGAGAAGCACCTCATAGCATGAAGCTGCCTCCACCGTGCTTCACGGTCGGGATGGTATTAGCCAGATGAAGAGCAGTGCTTGGTGTTCACCGGACAGTACTTGGAGTTCTGCCCAAAGAGTTCAATTTTTGTCTCATCAAACCAGAGAATCTTTTTCCTCATGCTCTCAGAGTCCTTTAAATGCCATTCATAAGCCTTTTACTCAAGAGTGGCTTCCGTCTATTCACTCTACCATAAAGGCCTGATTGATGGAGTGCTGCTGAGATGATTGTCCTTCTGGCAGATTCTCCCATCTCTGCAGAGGACTTCCAGATCTCTCTCTTAGAGTGACCTTTGGGTTCTTGGTCACCTCCCTGGCCAAGGCCAGAATTGAGGGAATGATGAATGCAGCCAAATACAGAGAGGTCCTTGAAGAAAACCTGCTCCAGAGTGCAGCGACCTCAGACNTGAATGCAGCCAAATACAGAGAGGTCCTTGAAGAAAACCTGCTCCAGAGTGCAGCGACCTCAGACTAGGGCGATGGTTCACCTTTCAGCATGACAATGACCTACGAAGCACACAGCCAAGACAATGCTGGAGCGGCTTCAGGACAAGTCTCTGGCTGTCCTTGAGTGGCCCAACCAAAATCCAGACTTAAATCCCATAGAACATCCGTGGAGAGACCTGAAGATGGCAGTTCACAGACACTTCCCATCCAATCTGGCGGAGCTTGAGAGGATCCGCCAGGAAGAATGGGATAAACTGCCCAAATCCAGGTGTACAAAGCTTGCAGAGATGTATCAAAGAACACTTGCAGCTGTAATTGCTGCCAAAGTTGCTTCTACAAAGTACTGAATTAGGCATATAGGACAGTAATAGTGTGATGTTGCTGTTTTTCAAACCCCATTGTCACACAATGTCAAACAAAATCTCCCCAAACTGTGCTGATCTCCATACTGGAAGACCAAAAACCTACACCAAAAACAATGAACAAACTTTTGATGACAAGGTAGTTATTTTTGGACAGAGAAGACAGATGGTTTGTAGAAGGTTAAAGAGGCCATCTGTGTCAAGCTGGAAAAGCCTTGAACAGAAGGGGCGGACTGTGACACCACTTATCACCTACTTACAATGCTGTCCTAACATCTCTATCCTGCCGTCTTCAGAACAGTTTGCTCCTCCATTTATGCAGCTACAACAACTCGAGTGACTCTCACATGACTGCTGTGTGATGCAATAACTCACACATGAATCCCAAGTGACCCAATGAGTTACCTGTGAACGACTCTCAGAGGATAAATGCTAGTTTACTGTACATTAGTCAATACATTACATGCACACCACACTTAGATTTTTGTTTATCATGATTAAGGTAAAAACAGGGACATGAATGCAATTAGCAGGAATCCATTGTTTGCCAAACAAACATATTGTTTGCATCTAATTGCTTAATCAGTTGATAAGAGCATGGCATGAGAGGAAATATATACAATGCTTATGCTGATTGTAAGCATATGGATTGTTAAAGACTTGAGTAAATTTACTTAACCGACTTATTCCTTTCATGTAATGTAAATCTAGTGATTGTGAAATGAACTGTTATAGCAGCACAAGTGGCTGAAGATACAGACAGAAAAAAATACAAATACAAATGTAAAAGCAGAAAATGGTATAATGTTGAGATAAAGAGGTATTCTTGTTCTAGTGGTACAAGTCATGCCCACCTCTATATTTGCACTTTCTTCAGAGGAAAATATATATATTTTTTACCCCTAGCTACGTGATCCCCAGGGATCCCGGATTGTAATCATAAACATTCAGAAAGTCACTTTATGTTATATTCTGCATAAAGGACCATACTATTGATTTTGGATATGTTGGGCCATTAATTGTGAAATGCATGTGAAGTCTTTTCTGTGTTCATCGACCAAGTCAGTTCCAAGTTTGACAAGTTAAATGTAGACAACAAATTTCCCCTTCGGTATCACTGAAGTGTAAATTCAAAACTTAAGCTTAAACCTAAATTTAACTGTTTTATGCTGATTTTGTACATTCAAGGAATCTTTTGTTTAAAGAGTTTAAAAAAGAGTTTAAAAAAAATAAACTGCCTTATGAGACAATGATGTAATGTGGCATAAATGAAAGCGATGCGATGGATCAACCATCTGAGTAATATGTTTTCTTGCAATAAAGCCCACTAAGATCCTTGCCAGCATAGACGAGATTGGGAGAGTAACTGTCAGATACAGACAATACAGTACAGTACTTCATTGCCATGTCAACTTACAGTTGATAGGAATTTGTCTCTGTGCTCATAATAAATAAACACACAATGTCATTCATTGCACATATACAGTATATCTGATAAATATATGAAGTGAAGAATCTAAGACTCATTAAAAATGCTAATTAGCAATAAATAACAGCTAAAAACTACAAAATTTAATCAGAGCTAAACAATATTTAACATAAAATTGAATCATAACATTTAGTCGGAACAATTAAAAACTAGGTCCTGAGAATCATTTAAAACAGGAATTGCAGATGTATATATGCTGTTCCTGAATCTGGTCGTCTTTGAGGGGAGAGATTTGAGCCTTTTTCCCAAAAGGAGAAATTTGAACAGAGAGTTAGCAGGATGCAATGGATCTTTTAAGATTTTTAAGCCCAGTTTTTTTCAGACATGACCCATGAATTTCTTTCAGCACAGAGAGTTTAATGTCAGTGATTTTTCAGGTTGTGCGCACAGTTCTCTCTAGCTGTTTTCCTTTCTGGATTGTGATGTTGTTGAACCACACTATTATGTCACAGAGCATTTCCTTGCAGCTCAGGTTCATCACTTGCTGCTTTTCACCTCATGTTTTCAGAATTCGTAAGATCCTGAACCTGCGGCTCTTTGAGGATGAGAACGACAAGCCGTGGAGCAAAAGCGTAATGGACAAGGAGTTTGAGATACTGTGTGTCAGCCAGTTCACCCTGCAGTGTATATTGAAGGGCAACAAGCCAGACTTCCACTCAGCCATGCCTGCAGAGTTGGCCCAGCCTTTCTACGACAACATGCTGGAGAACATGAGGAGCACCTACAAGCCAGAGCTCATTAAGAGTGAGTCAACGATGACACGGCTGCATGGTTCTTGACTAGCACAGTAAAATTCTACTTCTTCTGCTGCTCTGAGAAAGTTATTTTCAGTTTTTATGAAGTAAAATGTGGGGATTTTTCAGGTGAAACTTAAATTGATAAAAAAAAAAAAAAACAACTAAAAATATATAAATCCAGGTGGAAATTTTGTTATAAATTACAGTGCACAAACTCAGTAGTTTAGCTGTTGTTTTGTAAACTTTCAGGGATGTAATGAGCAGCTAATTTGTGTTTTTTCTGGATTTTTTTTTTTTTCTTTGAGCTGTTGTTGCTTCTTGATGGTCTGGTTTATTGTAAACTGCAGTGAATGATGATGTCTTTTGGCTTCAGGAAACACTAGCAACTTTTTGTATGTGGGGACATTTTAAAAAAAAAATGAGTCTGTTCCTTGTAAAAACATGTTATTTTTGGTGAAATTCTGCAAGCCAAAAACAATTGACTCTAAGGAGAACTTATATAACAGAACTCTGAGAAGATCTGCCGAGGAATTTTCCCTTTTGCAGGTATTAATAGATGCTTTCTGGTGTCAAACAAGGTCAGATATCGATTAGCGGTGTCAGGAAAATCTTAGCTCAATTGAAGGTTGCTAGGTTTCAGAAGAATTTACTGCACATGTTCTTGATATCAATAATATATATTTTTTATTTTACATGTACATGGAGAGAGTACCTTGACAGAGTTACTTTCTCTGCAGCTTTCTTTGCTCAAAGACTTCTAAGCTCTTATACTTCTACACAAGAGCAAACAGACATTACATATCAGTGAAACCATCTGATTCCACTCATCCAGTCACACATCTGACATCCTGTTTGTTACTTTCACACCCTATAACATCCTCTGTGACACAAAATGGCACTGAGTCAAATCATACAGTGACATTTAACGCACTTTTTCCCCTTTAAATGAATGAGAGAACAATAAATGAACAGTGAATTTCCACAGCCAACAGCCATTGTTTATTTTTGAGAAAATGATCGATTTCAAGAAATCACTGCAGGTAAAGAATCACAAGTTGAAGGGTAGCCATTAAAAGCGTAGAGGTCATCAGGAGGGCCCAGTATGAATAAAGTCCCGGGAGGATGTGGTGATACTGCAGGACAAAATGGCTAAAACACAGCATGGTTCACAGCGACTGGATTCAGAGCTAATTAATCCATACAGCCTGTTATTGCCACTCCTAAGTTTGGATCAGTGCCCAATCCTCTGCTATTTAATTGCCTGTATTCTCATCTAAGTGTTAAGGTTACAGCCGTGAGAGACCATGTGGATTGTGGAGGTGTGGGAGGTGTGGTTCGTTTGTCAGCTCCACGATGACGTAGTAACACTGGCAGTGAATTGGGTCAGCCCACTGGGGAGCAGGTGCAGAGAACACCTTGTTCCAGTGAGGAAGGCATAAGGCTTCCTAATTAGTTGCACCCCCTTCCCCTCCATCTAGAGAGGATATATGATGACGCAGCATTTTTGCACTGCGGCCCACGGCTTCATTGTGCAGATGGTGTCATTAATCTGCTGGACACAGTGGAAGAAAAGAGAACATTTAAGCTGAAAAATTCTTGTCCTCCTACAGCTCCTTCCAGTAACACCCCCCCCCCCCCNTCCCCCAACCATTCATCGTTTGCCCCCAATGTCTCAAGGCTCCATATTTTTCCAGAGTCTAATGAAACATCTAGCAATGCCTAACATTTCATTTTCATTTATGTTTACTGTCTGTGAAAGGGGACATTTCATACAGATTTTAGTGTTCCTTTGAAACTTTGCAGTGCTTTAATGTGTAAAATAACCATTGATCCACTTCTGTTCTCCCTTGCTGCTGCACTGATGTGCACACTGACTGAAATCTGGTAATTTTAGCTACTGTCTCATTTGGTGTACAGGCGGGTAAATTCATTGTGCTACATGTTGATGTGAACATGTTACAGAAATAAATAACTAATCAAAAATTAAGTTTTTTTAGGCCAGGTCAGGACCTATGGACTTGACTTGCTGGATGCATTTTTATAGGTGTGAACCTCTTATATCATGCTGTCAGAATTAGGGTGAATAACTGGCAGTATGTCCCCTTTAATATTAAAATGTGGTATCATTGATATAAAATATAGGTTGACCTCATATCATGGAACTTTGTTACCAAAAAAAGAAATATGTCTGTTTTGTCTTATTTTTTTAGATGGGAAGTTTGGGGCCCGCATGCAGGTCCAGATTCAGAATGATGGACCTGTTACCATTGAATTGAACTCACCTGCTGGTCCCGTAGACCCCAAACAGGTACGTTACTACTGAAGTTAATTTTTCTTTCTATTTTTCTGCTTTTCCCCTAGAATTAGCTCGAGCTCCTCTCTGCCAGTTTTTTTTATAATAAACAGTGTCATTCTAGCCCTACTTGTAAGTCATCTGTTCAATACCCATGTTCAACCAGTAGGTGGTGATAAGTCCTTTGCTGATTTGTACATTCATTATTACGTCTAAAGTTACTCCATGCACCGTTCAGTTAGATAAGACAGTAGATTAAGAAACATGCATTGTCCAAAAATTTATAATCTGGTCCAAAAGAAAAAAAAACCTAGCTTGGTTTGAGTTGATTTAGGTGTATAAATGATAAAGATTAACACATACATATTTATGACATTCACTAGCTCAGCTGACTTAGCAGCATTAGAATTGAGGTGATTACTGAGATTAGAGGGGAGTTTCTTCTAATTTTGTCAATTTAAGCTGTGATATAGAAATGTATACAGTATATATGCTCTATCCAGTCTAAGTATCTCAGAGAATGCACCCACCTGAATGAATGCACAGATTTATTCCTAGGACAGGCATTAAAGGCAGACTAGTACATCTAATTCTGTGAAACAGAACAGTTATTAACCAGGAGTTTAAGTTATTGTATCTATATTTGACTGTTAATGTAAAAGGGCTTCAGTAACCCAGACAGCAATAATCACGTCCTTGCAAGCATCAGCTTCTGTCATTTCATGCCTTGTGTTCACTGTGTTCTCACTCAGTCACCCCACAGCCAAGCTGAAAGCCCCCACAATTGGCTTAGTCAGTGTGTGTGCGTGTGTGCACGCACGTGCGTCTGTGTGGGTCTGTGTGGGTGTTAAATGTGGGCTTTAGGGTGATTGGCAGGACAGACCCACTCTGGAGTACTGTTGCCACACACTGTACCTGCTCCTGTGGGAGTCAGCCGGGCCTCCACCCAGCATGCTTATCCCGTTTTCTGTAGCTTTGACAAAAAGCTCCATATCGCAGAAAAGCAAGGTCAATCCAGGATGCCTCCTTTAAATGGATTACTTTATGCTGACATTGTGCGGTGAGAAATCAGAAAAGATTAATATCATTTGTGCTACATGCTGAGAGACAGCTGTGACTGGAAGATGGATTTGTGTATTCTGATCTCTTTTTAGGGGAAGGGTATAACTTTGAAGCTGCTCGTTGCTTGGGAGGAGCAGGGTCAGAAGAATTAGAGGTTTGGATAGGAAGTGGTGCTTCCTGTCACTCAGTTCAGCAGTTTTATGACAGCACAGCCTGATGTCCATTGCTGTGTCTGGGGATAGATGAAGACTTCACTTAACATCAGTTTTGGGCTTCCATAGGAATGCTCACCCAACTTGCTGCACAATTTTGTGTAGGGATAAATGAAATGATTAGTGAATTGATTAGTGAAGTGATCAGCTTTGATAATTATTAAGTCATCTTCAGGTTAAAATAGTGCAAAGGTTTTCTTGTTTCTCTTTGTTTCAGATCATTGCAAATTGAACCCATTTGTGTTGTTGGGTTGTTGGTCAGACACTATCAACAATTTGATGGCATCACTTTCGTTTCTGGGTTTAAACTTTTAGACTAAAGTACTGTATTAATAAAACAATAATCCTTAAAGTAATGTATAATGAGGCTGCCCTAATTTATTTTTATGAAATCATTAATTGCTGACAGATGTCACTGACAGAGAACAGTTGCAGAACAGTTTGATGTAAGAATGAAATGAATGAAAAGAATGAATGAAATAAGAAAGAATTTGATGTTTGGCACTGACCGCTGATGTGTGACTGCCCTCTGCTGGAAGCTAAGAGGAGTGCGACCTTCCGCTCCACCATCACATTCTGACACAATCTATGAATGAATGCTCAGCATGATATTTTTTTAAAATCAGATTGTCTATGTACAAACCACCGAGTAGGAGTTGTTTTAGTTTTTTAGTTTTAGTTTTTTTTGGTAGAGTACAAAGTACTTGAATTTCAGTAGCATTTATCATTGCTGTAAAAGCCAGAAACTAAACATTATGGATATTAAACCATGCAAAAGCAGGATATACATTTCTATTTCCCTAATATGGAGCACGAGTGGTCTCTATTCCAGGTATTTTTAAAGTCCATATTTCCGTCCCCGCTGTCCTCCTCAATTGATTCTGGTCACTTCTGTGGAAGTCGGCCAACATGCTTACACTTTGGCTGCTCTCCCCTCGGTGGGTTTGGCTGGCTAGTCCAAATGTTGCAGTCCTCAGAATTTTAATCTTGTCTGTTTGGGATGTTTTGCTGTGGGGGCTGAGGAGCCAAAGCCAAGGCTGAACATGAGGGATAAAAGGCCAGCCAATAGGCTAAGCTTGGCATGAGGGGAAAATGAAGCAATGGCCAACGGACACTGTTCCTTTCTTCCCATGAATCAGGGATTTAGTCCACCACAGGGTCAAGTGGCCAGCAAACAATGATGTTATACAGAGCAATGAAAATAATCCTCTTTGAATGTTTTCTTTGGAACATTTGAAACTGTCAGGGTCGATAGCAGAGCAGCGTTGATCATTGTGACAACAGCAAAAGAGTTTTGTGTGTTTGTTCACCTGACTTGCATTGTATTTTGGGCTCTGGGTTAAAATCCAACATACAGAGAAATTATGTAATATTTGGTCATGTTAGGGCATTTTTTTTTTCCTTTGTTGTAATTCAGATTCCTTCTTTTGAATACAGTCTAACATCAAAGCTAGCATTTAGAGCCCCCACTAGTATTTATTTATCAGATGCGTTGACACTACAGCATGCATGTTAATCTTTCTCAATGGGATAACACCGACTCTATTGTGTCTTTTGAGGTGTCTCTTTAAATAATGTAACATCTCGCGCAGCAGTTTGGATTTTTAACCTGACATTTAGCTTATAAATATTTCCCCAGCTTCCATAAAAGTTGTAGTATACAGGCCTTTTTGGATGCAGCTAGGGCAGCATAACCTACTTCATCTTTACTGCTGTGCTGCTTTATGGAAAGATGAGAAAGAAAGAGAAGTGGAATTATCCCGCAGTTTGATTGGAGGAGTCATGCTGACAGGCAGTGGGACTGGCTATATTGGAGTGTGTGAGAGGCAGTGCGTGCAGTCACAACAATAGACTCATTGATGTGATCATATGACAGTCAATAGCTCAAAATGAGGAGAGAATAAATCTCGTGTATTCACAAAGACAATCTGATATGGAGCGCTAGTCTCTGTCACTGTCAAATTCCCTCATCTTCATTTAATTAATTATTCTAATTTCTAATGCATGCTAGACCTTTGGATGAATACTGAACATGTTTGCAAAGGTCACAATCTGCAAGTTATGATGCAGCACATTCATGATGTGGGCCGCAGTCCACTGAGCCTCCAGAAACCTCAGATCAATAAAGTTTCAGCAGCAGTTCAGTCAGCAGCAATACATTTAGCAGGTTTAGGTTCCTTAAACAGAAGGTGAAGACTGGAGACTGAAGACTGGAGACATATGAATGTCACAGTTATAAATATTTTATATTTAATATCTTCTGCTATTCTTTCAGGCTTAATATTTCAACAAGCTTTGATTATATATCTTCACAGGGGAAAAAAGATGGGGTTTAAAGAAATAAATATAGTAAGATTTTCATCAGTGGGTGTTTATATCCCAAGTAAAATATTTTATTTCATAGGTTGGTATTTATAGTATTATCCTATATTATTATCCGACTTACTTAAACACAGGTAGGAAACTGACATCAAACCAATCACTGTACTGTGTCAGAATCATCAAATTATGTTTTTATAATTTAAAATATATTTTTATTAATGCTATATGTATTTTACAAAGTTCGTTTCCATCAGTTTTGTTATTAATGTCAATTCATCGCTACGGTACTCTCTCCCTCAGTTGCGCTGCTTCCAGTGCAGGTCATAGAAATTAGAGCTTTTATCCAATCAGATTTTCAACCTGTGCTGTCTCCGGGTAAAAAAAAAATCTAACCTGAGGCCTTCAGAATCTCAAGTGAATCCCCTCTGCTATTCAAGCAAATGGGACGATATTGTTGATTGTCATATAGTTTAACCAATCAAATTTCGAGTTTGCCATGTTGGGAGTATTCTTTTAACGTCAGGGCCTTCTAGCTGGCCTTGGCCTACATCATCGGAGTACAGCATCATGCTAACATCTAAACAGCCTGCCAGAAATTCATCAGAAGAAGAAGGGAGCCGGTTAGCTTAGCTAACTCAAGTAAATCTAGCTAGCATGTAACGGAGCATTGTTTATTTAAACTTTCTTTCTTGACGTTTAGATTTTTAGATGTAGTGCTTTAGATTTTTACTTANTTTTTTTTTTTTTTTTTAATGCACAATGGCTGAAGGAGGAGAAGAAATGGATTTACAATGCTTTTTTTTCACCTTTTGGAACTGAAATGCACTAATGTACTGTACAGCCGTGTTGTTAAACTCTTTATAAAGAAAGAAAGGAAGATGGACTTTGTCTTCAGATGATGAGCAGCTTTGGTAAGTTTGATGGATTTTTATGTGGCTGGAATCTGTGGAGAAGCCTGTTGAATACTGATTGTGTTATTTGTGTTTTACAGCATTTTTGCTTACTTGCTGGTCGTAAATGTGATAGTTGTTGCGAGTTTGTTCTTGTTTCTTTGGTAATGACACTGATTTAGGTTATGCCATGTTTGTATGTGATGCAGCATCCTGTCATAATGCGTAATAATGCTACATCCTATTCATGTCTCTGCAGTTAGTGTGTTGTAACTGACATAGGTATTGATCCTCGTGTTAAATCACTTTATTCCACTCGATAAAGGTTCTGTCACTGTGAATATGGGGTGGTTACGTCGAATAACAGCAGCCTATAGCCCTAGTGTCATGCAGAGGTTATTAGAAGGTAGTTTAATTGCGGGAGGATAGCACTGAAGGTGTAAGTGTAAAATACACGGCCCGCCACTGATTTCTACAGGCACCAACCTCAAGTTTTACAGCTTTGATAACGTTCAACACACACTCCCTACTACTTAACATGAAGGGAAACGCCAAATAATATGTCACCTTTAGATAACAAAAATGATGAATGGTGCAGGTGCAACGACGGTGATGTTCGTCTGTAGTCATGTCGGCTTTAGGTAGCAGCTCTTCAAATCAAAGACAAAGGCTTTCAATATTTTGCAGGGATCAAATATAAAACTCACAGCTGGGAGCAGCAAGTTCAGGCATGTCCTGTTGAAAAGAGACAAACTTGAAGTGAAAGCGAAGGAGGCAGCTTAACTGTAAATTGGACTTGAAATGGAGTGAATATCACCACCCTGGTACCTGTGTACCAGGGTGGCGTTGTCTTTTTAACTCCATGCTGGATGTGTGTAATCCTTGAAATCTTCTTGAGTACAACTAAATCCAGGCATTAAATTTTACAGCATGTATTCCATAGATTTCCAATTTTTGTCATGTACTTTGACTTGATGCTGTGAGCAACATGAAATGGGCCGTAAGATGAAGACATGTTTTAACAAGGTTTCCTTTGTTTGTACCTTCAGATGTCAAAGCTGGAGAAGCAGCAGCAGAGGAAAGAGAAGACACGCGTCAGAGGCCCCTCAGAGTCCGGCAAAGAGAAAAGCACCTTACGTTCCCGCCAGGACGCCAACGCCAGTAGTGGAGCAGAGGGGGATGTGTCTTCAGAGAGAGAATCGTAGATCAGCAGGGTGAGAGAGAGGCACGAACACACAACTACATTTTCAGCAATTACAGATACAGAAGAAGATGATGTCCACAGTTCTGATTTGCAGTGAATTTGCATGATAAATCATTTTTGCCCATCTGATATTCACAAAAAACAAACGAACAAAAAGGCAAAATCAGAAGATTGATGAGTCTTGGCGGAGGTTTACGTTCTCTAAGTGCCCTCGAGTACTAGTGGTAAGTTGGTGGCAGTGTTAGACTAAGAGAAAGAGAGAAATTTGATTAAAGGAAATGTTAGTAAAACATAAGACATATTTTAATTTTCTTAAATTTTATCTTAAAAAGTAAAATGCAGTTAGAAGATCTGGAGTTGTTCATCATTTTAGTTGATTTTTTTATGCAAATGTATAGTTAATTTTGAGAGGTTGTTTAAATTTGGTATTATTTGGGGTCAGTAACTCTTCAAATTTCCTGCAGTAAATTCTCATTTCTAAATTTGAACAGCCATGTAACAAATTTACTTTTTTATCTTTTGTTTCTGAAATTGGTATTGAGTCAAATTTCAGGTCGTTTCCAATGTCTTTTACATTTTTTATGTTTACGTATTTACGTTTTACATTTGGGTACTCTACAAAAAAAGTTGGATACTGTGTACAACCAGTCAGAGCTGGGATCAGGTGTAGGTGCTCTGCACACTGAAACACTGCAACATTTCAACCACGTCATTAGGCATTACCCTTACTAGTTACCCTGGCACACCTGAATGCCTTAGAGAGACCAAAAAAAAAAAAGATGCACCTATAGCTGTGCATCATTGCATGANAAAAAAAAAAAAAGAGCTCAATCCCACGTAATACATGTATTCTGTCATGTCCAGGAGGACGTGCATCTGTAGATCTGCAGCGAAAGAAACAACAGCGTATCTGCCAACCCTTCATGTAGACGTCAGCATCTCTGTTTCCTGCCCGCGCTCGCTCTCTTTGTTGTTCCCTTTGTTATTGTTGATATTGCGGTGAAACAGAGAGACAGGCCCGCTTGTTTGTTGTTCAGAACTTCATATAGTGAGGATTGGAGAGAGGGGGAGACTGGGGGGGGGCTGGTTTGGGCCTACTCTTATTTGCCTTCAGCATTTGTCTGCCAGTGCAAAAAGCAGAGGAGTTATGGGAGACTAGAAGCAGGAAGGCATTGAGTCAGCTCCCTCCGTGTCCCTTTTCCTTCCCTGCTGAGACTGCTGCTGGGCTCCTGTAGCACGTCTGCCTGCGCGAATTCTCACCAACGCCGTGTTTACTCACGCAGGACGCACACAGTTTCATTTCTGACATGGCGCAGTCTTCTAAAATTCACTTCTGATGTGTGAAACATCTTTCTTTTGGGCTTAAACCTCAAAGATTTTGTCTCAAACCCTCTGTAAACACACACACAGCCTGTGGCCCAATCACAGACTCTTATACATCAGCAAATCCCCAAGTGGATGCTGGGTAAATATTTGCCCCAGGACATCAAGGCTTCAGCACCTCTTTACATTGGACTTTTTTGTCTGACAGAGAGCCAGAACTATGCCAAGTAGATCTTTGGGTTTGTCATCTTGAGGAGTACACATGTAGCACTTCTGTAGAAATGTGTTCTTGGGATGTAGGGAAATTTGGATGTAAGAGAGATGTCAGACATGGGCTCATTGGCTCGCTTGCTTGTTTGGCAGCATCCCTGCATATTTTAAAGAGGGAATTGGTGTTCCCGAGGTTTGCGCTGAATGACTTAAACATGAGCAGCGTGCACTTTCCTCTGAATGAGTAATTTGTGACAGTCTTCCATTATCTTCTCCAGTCTTCCTTCCTTCCTTCCTTCCTTCCTTCCTTCCTGTTGACAGTGTTCTATTTTTGATAAAAGCAGCTTACAAGAATGTTTCTGCTGCTCTTCAAGCTGCAATGACGACTTTGTTCACCCACATCTGTAATTGCTTTTTCTTAAATCACCTACTACAGACTTTTCACCAACATTCCTCCAATTTCTACTTATAATTTATATATTTTTGCCGACACACTGAAAGTTCTTTTTATGTTGTCTGGCCAAACATTGTGTAAACCCACAGAAAATTATTATAATTTTTTATTATTATTATTATTATTATTATTTATTATAAAATATGAGTGGATGATCCCGACGTTTATGAAGATTCTTCAAATCTGTCAGGCTGAATTTGAGGGAAATTTATATAAAATCATACACAGTATACCCAGAATAATACATGGTAACTTTGGTCTTAAAAGACCATACCGGCCATTTTGCATGTTTGAGCCCAATATGTCCAGTTTTTATACCATACATGTTAGGTTACTGACAGCCATTTCCCAAAGGATAAAACCATATTTCAGCTTTCCTGATATTTTGCAGATCTTAATCTTTAAAAATGAAATATTCAAGTGATACATCCGCCTTAAAAATTAATGTTTTGGCTGCTAATAGTTATGCAGCCTTATGAAGTTGTGGTTGTTTAAATTTTTCCATAAATGCAGGTCTTTTTTTGGGACTATATTCCCCGGTGGAAACATACATTCATTTTGCACTTTTATTGCTCTTAAACGCTCAAATTACGTAACTTTGAAAAAAAAAAAAAAAANAAAAAAAAAAAAAAAAAACCTGAATATATGAATTGTTCATGATAATGGATTACCTATCCCAAGAATGTTTCAAGTATCAGCAAGTTGATTTTAATAGCGTATTAGAATGAACTGAAAACCAGTGGCGGTCTGGAAGGTAGGAAATGTTTTTTTTAAATTCACCATTCCAGTAGTATGCTTTGGGAAATGATTGTCAGTAACAGTACATGTATGAAAATTGAATATATTAGGCTCAAACATGCAAAATGGATGGTATGGTCCTTTAATATTTTGCAAAATGTAAGCATCATCTACAGTGGCAAGAAGAATCTAATGAACCCTTTGGAATTTCTTGGAGCATTTCTCTGTTTCAATTCATCAATATTTCTGGAATTTCTTGCATGATCATGCCTGGGTCATGCCTCAGCATATCCCAAAACACTGCTTTTATTTTGTTTAGACCATTCCGTTTATTTACGAGTGTTGTTTGATTCATTGTCTTGTTACATAAACCAGTTGTCTTAAGCTCCAAGTGATGATCTTTGTAACGTTCTCCTGTAAAATTTCCTGGTACAATTTGGAATTCATTGAATGCTGTCCAGGCCCTGAAGCAGCAAAGCAGCCCAAAACCATGATGCTTCCTCCACCACGCTTCACAACTGGGATGAGGTTTGGTCACCCTCCAAACAATGTATATTTCTGCGGGAAAGTTCAGCCTTTGTCCCATTTGATGAGTAATTAAATCAGAAATCAAAGAAATTCCAAAGAGTTCAATAATACTGTTCTGCCACTGTAACTTAAGTGAAGTTTTGGAACCAGAATATTTGTATGCCATTGTTACGCACAAAACTGAAAGAAACTTAAGGGGAAAATCAAGAGTTTCAAGCTGGTTTCACATGATAAGCACTGAGCATTGCAGTTTGCTGGGCATCCCATTAGGGAGCAGAGCGGTGACTCAGCCTTGCATCTTGCCATCTTGAGTGACACGCGCCCCTCGAATTCTCTCTTTGACACTGTGCTCAAAGTTCAACCAAATTCAACTTTGACCTGTCCTCTGCTGACTTTCCAACACACACAACCAGTGTCAGAATAGTTGTATGTGATGTCAGCTGAAGCGACACAACAGTGGAGGAGAAGCTCACAGTCTGCGTGGAGCAATTTCCCTGAGTTGGACAACGCATAAAATCTTACAGTGATCTGAGCAGAAAGGTGATTTACAGAGCTACCAGGTTTGTAAACCAGCATATAATCTACGTTTGTATTGGCTGCCTACCTCAGGCATTTAGCAATGATGCTGTTCCATGTACTGAGCAAGGTGCAGGGCGTCACGAGTGTAGGCAGCGAGGAGAGTGATGCGTAGATCGCTCTCCGTGGAGAAAATCCACAGATTAAGAGGCTAACAGGAGCAAACCTCCAAGTGAAATTCTTGTACATTTTGCCAACAAAATGAATTCAATTTATGATCTCTCGTACATGATCAGTTTTCATAGTGTTTTAGCGAAATCTCTGCAGAAAAGCAGCCATTCTTTAATAACGCTTTGTGTAGGCCTTTATCGATTAATGATAAATGAGAAGACAGAAGAGCCCAAAGTGACAACGTTGTGTTTTCTCTTGTTGCAGATGTCATACTGGGGACATGACGGTGAGCCCAGTTTCCTCAGGAAGACCTTAATCCTCAGTGACTATTACATCTGATTGTGAACTGTCCTCCTTCCTGTTTGGAAATTCAGCATGATTCTCTCGGTCCATCACCGAACATTGTCCCCTTGCTGGTGTCCTTGGCCTCTTGCCTCAAAAATGAGGTCTTGGAGACATGTAAAGGAAGATTTCTAGCCACACGGCTGTGCCCACATTTCTCCTGTAAAGGGAGATTGAACAAGGATGTTATTGGAAGGCAGCATGGGTGATCAGATAAAAAAAGTTTTTTTTTTTCCTTAACAACAGCAGCTCTACGAGGTGCCCAAGGTAGCATTCTAAGTACTCTCATCCTCTATCTTATCCTCTTGCCTTTCTGACATTGTCTCTACATTCTTCTCTCTCTCTCTCTCTCTCCCTCTTTCTGTCTGTCTCACTCTCAGTCCTCTGCTCACTTATTCTCTGCTTAAGGCCATAAATCCTGAAGCGTAAATCAGCTCAAGTCCATGACTTACAGTACAGATCCTGTACCATCAGAACAGTGACAACACAGCAGCCTGGCTATAGTCATGGAACCTCTTATACCGATAAGCATAGTTATATTCATAATGTCTGTTTGAAACAGCTACACATGGTAATAGCTTGTATGTTCAAAATCCAGAAAGCGTCTGTATGGTACCTGCAGTATCTATTCTTACCCACTTAAAGGAAATTATTGTTTTGACAGTGAGAGGGGTTGTGCCATACATTATTTCTGGAAAGGAGTATTTTACGCTTAGTGTCTACAAATCAATTTGGCACTGTACTTAAAGTGATCCTCAACCCAAAATCTATCATTTGAATATCAAAAACTCAACCAGTGTGCATGAAAGGCGTCGCTCTGTAATTTGCTCTTTGGCAGAGAACAGCAGCAATGGTCAACTTGAATTCAGTTGGTTGCAATGGATTCCAGCAGTGAACCAATTTTATAGCAGAAAAAAAGCATTAAAACACCCATAGAACCTTCTGCAGCATAATCCACTTTTCCACTCTCCATCTGTTTTTTTCAATCTATAGCTTATTTACACCTTGCAAGTATAATATAATCTCTGTAGCAGATAGATTATCCACCGTTCTTGGTACTCAGATTCTGCCTACATTGTGATCAGAGCTCAGCAGGTGGGTAATTACATGATTAAAGCCTGTGTTTCTTCTTTGCACCAAGGACCTGCACCATTGTTTAGAATAATTAACAACTTTGTTGCTGTCTGTGTGCCAGATGCAGATGCCTTATGACAAGTCACAACTCTCTATTCAGAATAACTTTATTATTAAGAGCAAGTGAGAAGATGACGCCCAGAATTTGCCTACAAATTCTCAACTTGTGGGCAGATTTTATCTCAGGAATGTTTTACACCTGGCTAAGTGTGACTGAGATCTGATCACAGTCCCATTTCATTCCGATCACAATGTGTTCTGCGTGCATTTAAACCTTAGTTAACATACATTTTCTCTTTTCTTGATAATCTGTCTAGATAGAGATTGTATTTTAATTCAAGTAAATGCGGCAGATATTGTAAACTGTCATTATTTGCCACTATGTACCACAAATATGCTGCATCCAGCAGAGCTTATGAGCTTCACACAGTGCCATATGACCACATGAAAGCAGAATATTTTGCCATATTTTGGTTAAACTATATAGCTTTTGGAACACACTATAGATTATACTGCAGGACTGATCTGAGAAGTTCCTGTGGTGGCTTTGCTTTACCTTTGGAATCCACTGTAATGACTGAATTCAAGCTGACCAAAGCTGCTGTTCTCTGCCAATGAGGAAATGTCAAATATTTCAAAAGCACCTACAGGGGGAGAATGCTTGATACTCCAAAACTAGATTATTAGTTGAACATCACTTTAACCTCTTCAGCTATAGTGGATTGGGGAGAGTGGAGCTTTACTCTAAAGGACACCAGTGGTGCCAGTGCCACATGAAAATACATGTGCTATGTATTGTTTTTCACGATTACGCTGTCCTACTGTCACTTGACAGATAATGAATGTACATTTTTGTTGTAATTTTGTAAAGATCTGAGAATAAAAAAGCAATCTGCACTTTGTGTCTGTGTTTTTCCTGCGTTTTATTCTGCTTGTATTGTGTGAAGTGAAAGCAGGGATCTGCCTCTGTCCTTATTTCTCTTTTCAATATCACCACCTGCACCGTCTGCTCTGTCCGTACTTTAGATCCTTAGCTCGTTTTTAGTTCAGGAAGCTATTCCTGGACCGACCCTACCTTACACACTCATCCCCTTTTTCTCTCTCTTCAGTGGTGCTGAGCTGAGATTTCACTATGTTGTTTGCGAGCAGCAGCAGGAAAAGGAAAGGAGCTGCTGGAGCACAGACTTGGGAGATCTCAACGATGGAAGACCTGACCCAAATATGTCTGCTAGCTAGCTAGCTACCTTAAACCTGCTACAAAATGGGCTCAAGCAGCCTCTTCTATGCCTGCTTTGTGATCCCATCACCAGGCAGGCTCTTAGAAAGGAGGAGGTAGATTGTGGGCCTGTGGAATATTGATGCACCAACCATCAGAGAAGATTCTGGTTGAGCTGTAATGGATGAAAGTGGAACATTCAATGAGATAGATGATGTTATTCACAGTTTGGCTCCTCTGTGGAGTCACCTGTCTATTGTAAAGCAATGTTTGTGTGTCTGCGTGAAATGGAGAGCATCGCCTGTCTGTTCCTGCCTGCGTATCCTGAGCGGCAGGGCAGGGCAGTGGGAGTGGGTGCGGTGTCAGACATGGGAAAGTGGGTTAAATTCCAGGCATTCTCTTACATCTGAAGCTACACTGTTTCTGGCTTGTCTTTGCCACAACTTATCTTACATCTTTGTGTGTGTGTGCGTGCCTGCGTGCATGCATGCGTGCATGTGTGTGTGTGTGTGTTTGAGAGTCCCTTGCCAAGCCCACTGGCTATGGAAAAACAATTTAACTGGGTTTAATTTGTTGCCCTCCCCCCTCTTTCCCCTCTCTCCCCTTGCATTTTCTTTTGTGTGCCTCAGAGAAGTTGGGAATTCATCTTGTTTAGTAACTTCATGCTCCCAATGCAAGTTAGTCAGGCCAGGTTTTATTGCAGCTTTGCCACTTCCAGTCAAATCTGGATCCTCACTGGACTTTGCTTGCAATATGATGTCTACAAACGGTGGTGTGTATGCCCTATTTGGAAAAATAAGACTTTTGGGATTTTTTTATTTTATTTTATTTTATTTTATTGATATATAAAATTGTTAAATAGGTTTTTTTTTTAATTCAATATATGATCATCATCTCTCACTTGTCTCTACTTCTTCCCTTTCATCCTATCTCGTCTTTTATTTGAACTTTCTCACTTCCACGCTCCAAAGGGTTAAAAAAGCACAATGAAACCAGTTGCCTAGAGCTCTGACCACTTTTTCCATTCTTGCTGGAAAGTTTCCAGTGCTATTTATATGAAACCTCAGCCCTGACAATTAAGAAACCCACTTGGCTGGGATAAAGTATTATCCATTATCCTAAAAATTCAGTCTCAGACCAATCATCGAAGACTAAGCATCAGAAATTAAAGACGCATGGAGGAATTTGTGGTCCGTCTCAGAAAACGCATGTGTGAGGCAATGTGCACAAGCAGAAATCCATCCATATGACCTAACTACTAGCTTACTTTAGACCAAACAGAGGAGGAGAAAATAACGCATTACTTCAGAAAGCATTGCATTCGTGACTTGCTGAATGATTTTGCAATTACAGGCTTGTTATTCCAATATTTGTGTGCATTAATGATAGTAATTGGCGTGGAAGCCATTGCTTTAGTGTTTGGAAAACCTGACTTTATGCAGCCCAGGGGCAGCGCTGGGGGTGGGCTTATGGGGCTTAAGCCCTGGATGTTTTCCACAAAGCCATGAATCTTTGTTTAATAGTGTGTTTTAAATTTTCTGCAGCATTTTTGAAAATTACCCAAATTCATCACCAAAGTGGAACCACAGTGTTGTGACCAGATTGGTAGGACCGAATTGGTGGATGGAACGGACATAAAGCACAATATAGCTCACCTGTTTAGATCCTAGATGCTGTCGTTTAAAAAGATTTTTAACTTCATATTCAATAATATTACTTGTTAAAAGATGTAACACGATTTGCTCCATTTCTTAAACAGATGTATCAAAATTTATGTTAGTTACCTGCCTGGATTTTCCAGTGGAGATCTGGGCTAAACCCTTGATCTCCACTAACCCTAGATCTGCCCCTGATGCAGCCTGTGTCTGCTTGGTGTTTTATGGAGGTTATCAGAAAGCCAATGAGTTTATATAAACATAACTTTCTGTCATTCAGCAATATTTCATCTGCTGCAAGTACAGGCTGCTGTCTGTCATCAAAACGTTTCATTTCCCAGAAGAGGGCAGTCAAAGGCATAGAGCTTTTTCACTTTAACCCAGCAAACAACCTGCAATCTCTCTCTCTCTCTCTCTCTCTCTCTCTCTCTCACACACACACACACACACACACACGGATGCATCCATGGAGCGCTCGTTCAGTCATCCTCTGCCTCATTACTCCCACAAAAGACACATTTTAACATGACATAGGAAGCTGAAACTCGGTAGCGGGAAACACACCGGTTTTTGCCAAATACACCGGCACTCGCAGCATCTCTGCGGTAAAAATTAGTAACTTTAAAAAAATAAGAATATTCACCCCTTCTCACCCCAAACCCGTCCCCCTCACTCCCTTTCTTCATCCTCACCAGGGAAGCGGCGCTTTTCCTGGTAAGTGCAGGAGGTCTCTTGTTTTTCCAGGATTTGGGAATCCGCATGGATGTGGTAGCGGTGGAGGGGATGTCTCTGCCCGGTATCCGACTCCGGAATCGGCCGGCTGAAGTGATGCCGAACCAGAAGAAGGTGAAAGCGAGACGGAAAAGGCGAAAGGATTTGGTTTTAATCCAGATCTGCTTGTTCGGAGTCTTGCTTCTGGTCGTGAAGGGGTTTTCCTTCTTAGCGGAAAATTCAGGTGAGGATTTTGTAGCTTTTACCTCCTGCTGGGAGCGTAAAGGAGCAGAATGTTTCATTATTGTGCGTTTTGCCTCTTGACATTTTCTCCTGTTTTCATGTTGTCCCTCTTTTCGCAGGCAGCTGAGAATAATGACCCTATCCCATAGCCTCTCTATTATACAGTATTTCTGCAGGGATTGAATATTGAAGAAAATTACTCATTACATTTCTGTTTGAACTCAGTCACAGAAGTTAAAGTTTTGCTTTGGAACATTATCTTCCCAAATTCCCTGTGATAGTATTACTTTCTTCATAGGATGGTTGTTCCAAAACATAATGTCAAGACAACACTTAAAGTCTTAAAGTCAAAACCTCCAGGAAAGGGGAATTCACCATAATATTCCTTTAAAATGTTGTTAAGGCAGATAATAATGACGTTACATTTCTTGCAGTCGAATTGAAAAGTATGATCATAATCATACTTGAATCTTGAATTTGTATATTAAAAGTTAAGGTTATGCTATTGTTTATCCTTCTAGAATTCACGGCAAAATGATTCATTTCTTCATCTGAGTGTTTCCCATAGTTCCAAAGCAACATTTTAGGACGTCATTTTGGTCAAGTCAGAAACATTGCAGTTTTATTAGTCTGTCCAAAGTCTGTCAGATTATATGGATAAGAAAGATCATGTGAGGAAGCTTCTGGAGGTCACTGTTTGCTCCATCTGTACCTGAAAAATTCAAAAAGTCAAGTCAAAATGTATTTAATATATATATACCACATTTTAAAACAACTTCCACTGACCAAAGTGCTGTACACTTTGGTCAGTACACTGTATGATAACATATGAATAGAAACAAGAAATACTACATAAATACATACATATACACACAACTATACATACATATACACACAAGTAAAACAAGCATAAAACTAGTAAGTGGCATAAAAACTTCAAATGCTAACGAATAAAAGTGAGTTTGGAGGCGAGATTTAACCATTTTGATGGAAGGTGCTGACCTGATGGATATTAGCAGCCTCATATGGGCTTCAGCACATCAAAGTTTCATGCTGTCATATAGCTGCTGCTGTGAATTCATCGGAGCTTTAACTATAGGAAACTATTCTGGGCCGTTCCTGCATGTTCAGGTGTTTTAGCTGCAGAGCCGTGAAATCAGGGCATAGAGCCCCAGGGTATAGGTCTGTACACCTCTCCAGGTTACTGCAAATGGTTANCCCCCCCCCCCCCCAACTTGCTGCTGTACATGTGGATGTTCAAGGAAAAATATTGCCAAAGCATCTTCAAATGACCGAGGGAAAGTAAATAACCTCTGTTTTCTCACAGCAAACATCTGTAACACTTGACTGTATGTATGCATGTTCTTCCTCTCTTTCTTTCCCCTCGACACTCCTCTTGATTACTGACTCAGCGTCACCTAAAGTGAGATGTATTTATCACTTTCCATGGACAGAAGGCCCACATGAATATTCATACTCTCATGATTTGTGCATCATCAGTGGGACTCTTTTTTTTTTTTTTTNTTTTTTTTTTTTTTCTTTCCTCCCCACTGCGTATCCTGGTTACACGGAAATGCAACAGTGCTGCTCTCTGCACAATGACAAATGAACACAAAACAACACCGGCAACTGTTAATGCATTTCCCCTGTCCCCATTGTGTTCTTATTAACTCTTAATCAACTTTCCGGAATATCACTTAAAGTTGATTATTTATGATGTGCTTAATGAAGTTCCTCTAAATTGAGCTTGATGTTGTGAAGCCTGAAGCAGCACACTCAATGCCTCCTTACAGTGCCGTATTAATCATTCATGGGGGGGGNGAGAGAGAGAGAGAGAGAGAGAGAGAGAGAGAGAGAGAGAGGCTGCTGTAACTGCTCTGTGTGATGTAATGAAGGTGAGGCTAGGTGAGGAGTTCATCCATGCCCTGAGGACTTTTGAATAACCAGGCTTTTTAATTGTATTTGAAGCCCTCTCTTACCCTGGCTGGCAGGGCAGGGTAGAAAGGGCAGAATACTCCCGTTGGGCTCCCTCGAGTATGAAATGAATTCTTTGGTGTTGGTGCTTTCTTGAAGAATGTGCAGATGTATCCACAGTGGGAACCCCACTTTGTGTGCTGCCCTGTTGCTCCACTACCATGAGGATTTTGTTTTGGAAAAATCATGAAGTACCTGTCAATATATGAATTGGGGACAAGTGCTTAGTTGATACTGTTCTCCTCCAGCTGTTCTCTATTGCATAAAACAGCAAACTTTGATGTGATATAAAAGCCAATCGTAGGCCTTAAAGGACCATACTGGCGATTGTTTGAGCCTAATATATATACAACCCACATACATGTGGGTTGTATATGACAGCCAGTATCCAAAACATAAAACCATATTTTAGTTATTTTTTTCAAATCCCCTAATCCTTCTTTATCAAATATTCAGGTGATACACCCACCTATGTTTTGCCTTCTAACACTTATGTACAATTGTAAAAGGCACTGTCATTTTAATTTCTTGGTACAAGCCTGGGACTATATTACCTGGCAGAGACGTACATTGTCACCATGCAGCTCTGCATTGGATCGGTTAAATAAAATTACTTCATCAAAAACCTAATAGACATCTGTTCACTGTGATGGATTAAGTATCTCAAGTGTGTTTCAAATCTCTACAAGTTGATTTTTATAGCATAATGGAATGAACTGAATCCAATGGCAGTCTGGAAGGTAAAAAAAACAAAAAAACAATACCGTTAAAGTAGTATATTTTGGGAAGCGGTTGTCAGTAACGTAACGTGTATACGGATTATATATATTGAGCTCAAACATGCAAACTTGCTGATATGGTCCTTTAAAGTGAAAGCAAATTGACATACACCTAGCTACCTGAAATACAGAGATATTAGTTTGTAACTAACACAGTGAACATCCCAATTTGGTGATGGCAGCATTTTATTGAATTTTCTGCCACCTGCAAATGCAGATTGAATGCTGTCATTTCAAAATCAAATGTTTTCTCATGTTAGGTCTTTTGAAACTTTGCAGTGATTTAATGTGTAAAAAACACACACTGGTCTACTTTTAATGTCCTCTGTGCACACTGAGTGAAAACATGCTGTTTTAGGTACTGCCCCTTAAAGTCCATTCCCAAAGAGCCCCCCCCCATGACAGAGCATGACAGATGCTGACCACACTCGCTGGTGAGCCTTGTGCTTCGTTGGTGTGTAACNACAGAGCATGACAGATGCTGACCACACTCGCTGGTGAGCCTTGTGCTTCGTTGGTGTGTAACTAGTTGTTTGTTGATGTCAACATGTTAAAAAAGTAAAGGACTCATCAAAAATGAAGCTTTCAGAGCAGCTCAGACCTGCATTTTTATAGGTGCGAACTTCAAGTTTCACAACTCTACGATGTTCCACACATAGTTTCTATTATTTTACACCATAAAAAATGAGAATGAGGGAAAATAGCAAAAAGCATTAATTCTTTAGTTTTGTGTAAAACAAGACAGATATTGTGCTGGTCAAAGAGAGCTGAAACATTCAATAAGCAATTTGTGTTAGATCCAGGTATTATCCAGGTAAATCCAGGTATTTGGTACTGGAACAAACTGGTAACTAAATCCAAAATGGAACCAGGTATCAGAACCCAATCTGAATTCATGACAGTAAATATAACAATATGTGCACTCGTCTTTGGTGTCCCTTGCCTGAAAGGAGTAATACTGGAAGTAGTTCCTGTTCGTGGCCTTGATAAAAACAGCCTTTTCTGCCTCTTTAATGTAAATAAAAAATGAATTTTATGTATTCAGCCCCAGGATTTTGTGTATCATTACACCGACCATTGCTGAAACCTCTGTGCCAAACGTGTTTTAGGTTATGACGTCTCCAGCCGCGGCACCCGGGGCCAGCAGAGATGGGGAGGAAGGAGGCTACTGCAGGAGATGGATAATGGCACTCTGGAGGAAGGGGAGGGCGAAGAATCCAAGAATTGCACTACTCCAGGTAAGACAGAACAGGATGAAAGAAAGAGGACACCCAAGTGATCTCCCTCCTCCCTCGCTCCTTCCTTCCCTCCAGAAAAAAAAGAAGTGGAAGAGGGAAATAAATGATCGCCCCACATGTTCTGTCTTTCTTTCCTTCCTGGTCCCCCTGTTTTCCCTTTCCTGATGTGGGGTAACCCAGATTGTGAGGTCAGGTGATTTCCCATGAGCACGTGCTACAGCAGGCAGTGACATTCTGGTGGCTTCAGCGATTTCGATCTCCATCACATTTTTAGGATCCTGCAGGTTTCTTCTTTGTTCTTTGCTCCCTTTTCTTAGATCTCTCTCCATCTCTCTTACTGTCTCTCCCTTTCCCTCTATTTTCCCCTCATGTTTTTCTGCACAGTGGCCACATCTCAGAAAAATCCCTGTTTCCATGGCGACCTTTTTATCTTATCATCAACAAGCAAATTGTTTGAGGCATTTAAGGATAGTGTTTGCGGATGTTGAATGTACTTTATTCACAGGAGACTTTGGAGTTGTTTTCTATTTCATTCACTCAGATCAGCTGAAAAAAAATGAAATAGGTCACGCTCAGGTCATCCTAAAACATTTCTGCATCACCACGTCTGGCCTATCTTTGATGAGTCTATATTATTTGTAGAGGTAGATGGAAGGAAATTTGATGTTCATTCATGGGCATGACAGTGTAGAAATGTGGGGAACAGGAAATGACAGATGTAGGATGTAGAAAAATCTCTGCCGCAGATCACATTGACATTTGTCTTTTTTACCTTGAGCTTGAGGTGATTGGCCTTCCGATAGAAGGAGTTGTCGTTCTCATGAGCTCATTAAGCAAAATTGCTGTCATCAGTCTCTTTGCTCACCTTCCTAAGGTCAATGCTGTCATTTTTAAAGGGAGATGAGGTCAACATTGAATTTATTCTCTTATTATAACTGCTCTTTCCTCTCCTCTACCTCTACTGTCGCTAAATTTAAAGCACATACCCCAGTGGCTTCAGTCCTGTCTAGTCTCTTGGGGATTGTAAGGTTTTTGCTAAATAATCTCTATTTTTGGCTTCAATCTTGGCCTCTTCTAGTAATTTTGTCCCCAGGATGAGCTGCATAAAATCTGGCCTTGTGAGGAATCAGCAAATCAGGTTTGATCTGACCTTTGAGAGGAAAGAAGCTGTGTACTATAACCAGGTTTTTGATGTGAAGGGAAGAGCTTTGAAGCACCAGAATATGGAAGTTCATCAAAGACAAGTGTGAGTGCTAATCAGACTGAACAAGTTCTAAGAAGGTGGGAGGTCAGAATCATGAAATTGAGGTTTTGAGGAATTGTAAGGCCCTTTGCTGCTGTTTTCAAAGCTGCCTGCTCTCCATTTTAGCAAGTTGCATTTACATGTAACTGAAACAGAAGCATAGCAAAATGTAATGATTTGACAGAAAAGCAAAAAGTCATGCTGTATATACCACATGCTTCTTACAGTGTGGTCAGACATACAGTATCTGTGATAAATCATTTTGGGGCATGTTAGCATCACCATCTCACGTTCTCAAGTCCTCAGAATTTGACAGGACAGCTGTAGAAAGTTATGAGAGCACATTTTGATCTGAGTGCATAGAGAAACTAAACTTTGTACACTTTGTTTTGCTCAGAAATCTTGTCTCCTCCATCAGGGAGGTTATGTTTTCACCACAGTTTGCCTTTCTGTTTGTCAGCAGGATATCTCCAACAGTAACAGACGGTTTGAATGAAATTTTGTACGTAGATGGGAGTTGGGACAAGGAAGTGTTGATCTGATTTAAAGACAGATCTAAATTAGGATTTGTTGCAGGATTTTTTCCCCTGTCTTTAACATTACATTTGTTGACAATTTTCCTTTCTCCAAAAAAAAAAAAAAAAAAAAAAAAAAAAAAAAAAAAAAAAAAATCCAACATGTGTGTCCTATGAAGGACTATCAACTGGTGTGATTAAGCCCAGATTCAGATATTGATCTAGATCTTGGGGATTAAAATACATGATCAGACAGGTTCTTGTGTATGGAGTTGATGTACATTAAAGGACCATATACCCCTTAGGATTGTGCATGTTTGCTAATATATACAGTTTTCATATGTTACATTACTGACAATCATTTCCCAAAGGATAAAACTGTATTTCAGCTTTCCTAATAGTTTGCAAAATCTCTTAGTCTTTCAAAATCAGGTATTCACCCACCCACCCATCTTAACTGTCAGTATTTTGCTTGCTAATAGTTACGCAGCCTTATGAAGTCACAGTCATTTAAATTTTTCGATAAATGCAGGTCTTCTTGTGGGACTATATTAACCAGTGGACACATACATTCACTCTGCACTTTTTATTGCACTTAAATTCTAAAATTATGTAATTAAAAAAACAAAAAAAAAACCTGATTATACGTCTTGTTGGTGATGATGGATTACCTATCCCAAGAACATTTCAAGTATCAACAAGTTGATTTTAATAGTGTACCAGAATGAACTGAAACCAATGATGGTCTGGAAAGTAGGAAAAAAATGTTTTAATTCACCGTTCCAATAGTATGCTTTGGGAAATGATATGTAATGTTACATGTATGAAAATTGAATATATTAGGCTGAAACATGCAAAATGGCCAATATGGTCCTTTAACAAATAAGTTAGAAACTACCATTGTGTAAGAAAGATGATGCTGATTCAGGAGTATGAAACAGATTTGACGTATTTTCCGTTATGGATTTAACTCCAGAGAAAGATGATGTCCACAATCCTGCTGTTCAATAAATTTGCATGATAAATCTTTTTTTATACATCTGATTTTAAAGTATTGATAGTAAAAGTCTGGCTTTATATTGACAAAAAAAAAAAAAAAAANAAAAAAAAAAAAAAAAGAAAAAAAAGAAATTAGAGGATTGCTGGGACTTGGCACAGGCATGCAGTCCCTGAGGACTGGTCTTGCAAACTGATTAGTGCTCAAATTAATTTTATGCTTTAGTTTTGTCTTTGTTTATCTTCCATGCAAGTTTTTGTGCACTATACATTATGCAATATGACAGTATATACCATAGTTTACAGTTACATACAGTTTATATTGCAGCAATTGAAACATTTTCCACAACGAGATGCTCCCTAGTGTGAACTTTGCCTGTTTGTGTCCATTCGCATCCTGTAATTGCGATAAAGTGTGCTTGGAGTTCAGTCTGAGCACACTTTGTTTAATGAGGCAGCTGTTTTTGCAGCAATAACGCATGTTTTAGTTTATTTCATTTTTGCTCATCTTATGTGTCCTGAAAATTCTGACATACAGTAACAGCAATCACATAAGTTCACTGCATGTCACACTGTTCGAGATAGGTATAGTAAAATCTTAAACTGTGTCTGACCTGGTGAGTTGTTGTCCTATGACAAACAGGAAAAAAATAGAACTTGTCATCCATCCAGCCATCGTATTGACGTGGGTCTTGGCAGCTGTCAAATTTTGTATTGCAGTTGTCTTTAGTGGGCAAAAGCGGTAAATTGGCCATCAGTGGTCGTGTCTCATATTCTAATGTAGAGTCACAGTTTTGGATTGATGACCATAAATTTCATCATATTTCTGTCACAACTGTTAATGTTTGTCTCCAGCAACGTATTGCATCATATCATCACAAATTGTATAACCTGTGACAGAAGATTTTGTCTATATCCCCACCCTGACTGCATTTGTACATTTTGTGTTGATGTGTTTTCATGCACATGCGTTTGTGTATGTGTGTGTGTGTGTGTGCGTCTCTAAAGCAAATGGCACAGAGTGAGAGCAAGCCTGGCTGATGAGGATGTATCCCATCATGTGCTCACAGCCACACATGAAATAAGCCATCATACCCGTCATTATGCCTCCCTCCCTGATTTTAATTGTGACGACCCTGCTGTTTCTGTCANCC
This sequence comes from Lucifuga dentata, assembly GCA_014773175.1. Lineage (NCBI taxonomy): Eukaryota > Metazoa > Chordata > Actinopteri > Ophidiiformes > Bythitidae > Lucifuga > Lucifuga dentata. The sequence continues at coordinate 113,333 of VXCM01000690.1, forward strand.
ATCACTCCATCATTTTTTGGTGAAGAGAAAAAGGAGAAAGCACAGGCAGCAGCCTGAGATGGTGGCATCTCAGCAGCTGTTGGGTTATCTTTGTCACTTTGAGTCATTATTTCCTTGGTCTCTGCCCTCCTGAGGTTTGCAAATGGCTCAAAATATATGAGAGAGAGTTCAATGGCCAGGGAAAGAGGAAAGACAGATGTGGTGGGTTTNCTCAAAATATATGAGAGAGAGTTCAATGGCCAGGGAAAGAGGAAAGACAGATGTGGTGGGTTTGTGTGTGTGTGCGTTGGTGCACAAGAGTGTTGATTTGCTTGTGTGCGATCTTGGTAAAGTGAATGAGGGCAGTTCGTTGTGATCTTATACAAAAGGAGCTCTCTGTCCTTTGCTTTCATCATGGAAAACTAGAGTTGTTCCTTTCAGTATCTGTGTTGTCCAGATTTTGCATGCAAGGCCACGTGGTAAATTGATGGTTGCTGAAAATAAATAAAATCCATTCAGTACTTTTGAAGTTGTCTCAGCAGTAGAGGATTAGTCATACTGTGATTGTCATCTGCAGCACTTTTTTGGCTTGTGAGTCTTTAAAACAAAGCAATATCTACATACATGTGACTTGCTGCATATGGTTTGTCTTTAATGTTGGAAATCGTGCTGGAACCAATGATTATTTTCCTCTTCAATGAATAGAGGTTTTGATTAATTGATTATTTGTGTTTATATTGTATTTTGTGGGTAAAATGTGAAAAAATAACTAGTTGAGAGAAGCTGGAACCAGCTAATGTTTGGAGGTTTTACAGGAGAAATGACCAAAATCTTTTAAATGATTAATACATTATTGAAACAATCACCTTATCCTCTCATCTTTCAAAATCAAGTGTTCAGGTGATATGTCCACCTTAAAATTCAATGTGTTTCACTTGCTAAAACTTTTGCATGATTGCTGAAGACACTGTCATTTATATTTCTTGGTAAAAGCCATCTTCTCCTGGGACTATATTTCCTGGAAGAGCAATACATTGCCTTTCGTGCAGCTCCATGTTGGACTGTTAAATAACTTACTTTGACAGAAAAGTTGATAGTCATGTTTGCATGTTTGCTCAAGCACATTTCAAGTCTCTACAAATTGATTTTTTAAAAGTGTACTAGAATGAACTGAAAACAATGGCAGTCTGGAAGTTAGGAAGAAAAATTCTAAAATTTACTGCTTCAGCAGTATATTTTGGGAAATGGTTATCAGTGTATTGTGTATATGGGTTGTATGTACTGGGCTCAAACATTCTAAATTGCCTGTATTCTTAATATCGTGCTTGTTAACATGTTGAATATTGTACCCCATGACCCTTAAACAAAATTTGATGTGGAAAATTGGGTGGAATTCCCCTTTAACAACGTCCAACATGTCCTGTATATCCACACATATACACCTGTGTCTACATACACACAAAAAAATCCCCCATGGCACTTCCATCGGAGCATTGGGTTTGAAGTTACAGTATATATATCATAGAAATCAAGCTAATTTAAAGTACAAGAGCTCAAATATTACAGATGAATAAATAAAGAAATGAATAAATAAATTGTGAACACCCCCACAGGATTCTTTCTTATTCAACTATTCACCCACACACAGTCTCAGTCTCTCATTGAAACAGATTAGCGCTTAATGGAAGCTCAGAGTAGTGTGTGTGTGGCAGCAGTGGTGTGTGCTGAGACAGCCAGCGGTCTGGGTACCCCGTACATGTGATGCTCCCTCCAGGGGTCTCTCCCCAGAGGCTGTCCTCCTCCGTTATTAAAGATCCTCTCCTCCTCCACTCGGCTCAGCTCAGATGCAACACTCCATTTTAGGAAAGGAGGGTGCCGTGACTTAATCAGGGCTTTCCTGTGAGAAATGTACAAATGCGCGCATGCGTGTGGGTGGAAGCTGAACCGTTGGGAGGGTAGTGTAGTTAGGAATAGTATTGATTAATGGGAGAGTGCTGGCCCAGAGAGGAGTGTGTGTGCACGCTTGTGTGTGTGTGTGTGTGTGTGTGTGTATATCTGTGTGTGCAGCAATGGTNTGTGTGTGTGTGTGTGTGTGTGTGTGTGTGTGTGTGTGTGTGTATATCTGTGTGTGCAGCAATGGTGGAAGAAGTACTCGAGCATAAATAAAACATTTATTAGCAACAAAATGGCCATAAGTATCAAAAGTGAAAGATGTCATTGTGAAGAAGTATAGAGTTTAGTTTTGTTGTCACAGGACAACTTCCTGTGTCTATTTTGGGAATTTTATGCTGTCAGTTCAATCAAAGAAGGAAAGGAAGAAAAGAAGGTAAAAATGAAAGGGAGGATAGAAATAAAGAAGGAAAGAGGGAATATGAGAAGTATAGACATTAGAAAAGAAGGAAGGACTGAACAAAAGAAAGAAGATAAAAAAAGGAAGGATATATAATGACATTAGTGATTTTTAAAATCTTATTTCATGTTGAAAATCTCCAAACTGGTAACTATTGGTTTGTTTCAGATGGATGTAGTGGAGTAAAAAAAAAAAAATACAATACATCCCAAGTAGAAAGTTATGCAGCACTCAGAATGATCTAAGCACAGTATTTGCTATTTTCTGCCTGGTGCGGTGGTTTGTTTAGTGTGCGTGTGTGTGTGTGTGTGTGTGTGTGTGTGTCTATGCACTTGCCTCGCATCACACAGGCAAACTGTTTTCTCCTCACGTGCTGAAGGCAGGTCAGTAAGCGGAGAGATTACGCTGCAGCACAGCTGATGTATTAATCAAATCACAGTGATCATTCCCTTAATAACTCAACAATAGCCCTTTATTAATCAAATGCAAAATTGACCTGGGGAGCACCCTTAAAGATTTCCTCTGAGAAATCAGTTCTGCACTATTACAATATTAGCTCCTTCCCAACACAATGGCAACAGCTGTATTAATGGCAGTGTTCTTTCATAACTGCCTGACATGCGTATTGCCAAAGTCATCTTGTTCTGTTATTGCACGAGCAGGAGCCGCATCCTCACGGGAATAAGACCAATCCATCACAGCAATTAGCTCGGCTCCTACAAGATTTTCCTCCCACTGATTCTAGTCCTTTCACTCACTGCATTGACTTATTCTCTCTTCTGCAGCAAGACTTATTATGCTTTTATTGTTATTTTTGTTTGTCTTTTGCTGTCGTCTTTCTCTATTTTCTCTCTTGCTTTTAGGGTCTCCCAAACACCTGTGTGGTTTAGCCTGGTTGAATCAAACTGAGGTACTGCATGTCTTTTGCTTTGGTAAGGTTAATTTGGGCAGGTCTGAGCACAGTAGTTGGACTTGGGTGTGGACCAAAACAACCGCAGCAAGACTCCTTTGAAGAAGTTTTCTCCGTCTGATCTCAAATGAACCCTGCAGCACTTCCTTTGTGCTATGAATATGATCCAAACTAGTTCTGAACCAGCTACAAGGTGATGTGATGTAAAACCAGAGAGGGTTAGGTGTGCTTGGATGATTGTTAAAGGATCATACCATCCATTTTGCATGTTTGAGCTTAATATATTAAATTTCATACACGTAACGTTACTTAACGTTACTGACAATCATTTCCCAAAGGATACTACTGGAACGGTGAATTAAAAAATTTCCAGACCGCCATTGGTTTCAGTTCATTCTGGTACACTATTAAAATCAACTTGTTGATACTTGAAACGTTCTTGGGATAGGTAATCCATCATCGCGAACAAGACATGTATTCAGGTTTTTTTTCGAAGTTTTGTAATTTTAGCTTTTAAGCGCAATAAAAAGTGTGGAGTGACTGTATGTCTCCACAGGGAATATAGCTAAAAAAGACCTGTGATTATCAAAAAATTTAAACGATCGTGATTTCATAAGGCTGCGTAACTACTAGCAAGTGAAACATCGATCGCTTGAATATTTGATTTTGAAACATTAAGAGATTTTGCAAAATATCAGTAAAGCTGAAACATGGTTTTATCCTTTGGAAAATGATTGTCGGTAACCTTACGTGTATGAAAATTGAATATATTAGGCTCAAACATGCAAAATGGATGGCATGGACCTTTAAGTAAACTACGCCTTTAATTAGCCATAGTAAATCATACAGGCGCTGTGAAAAAGTTGCAACATATCAAGCTTACATAACATGTTTCAGAATGACATCAGCGTGTATATCAGTATGTGCTAAATATTCTCCTGTTCAGCCGTCTGAAGGCAGCATGTCTTCTCCACATAATGTGAAGCATTATGTAGTTTTCCAAACATTGTCTTGAAGTCAAATTCAGCTTTCCGCCGGCATAGTTTTGCTTGGTGTACCACCCAAATGACTACGACGACAAATGTATCCCAGTTCTGTCATTGCTCCACATTACTGGCACAAAGTAGTTGCTTCTTGTTTTTAACTGTTCAGGCAATTTGAAAATGCCATTGTATTCTTTAAACTTTTGATGGGCATTTCTCAGCATTTGTGACATTTCATACACTAAACTATTAATCAATCAATGAAAAAAATAATTGATAGATTAATTGATAGTTACAGCAGCATTTGTTGTAGCCCTAATGTGGACATGTTTTCATCCTTATCTTATTTCATCTCATGGACAAAGGAATTGTCTCCCAGTTCTCAAGCTAAATTATGTAGCCCAGGTTGTCTGGCAGCATCAAAAGGCTCTTTAGACCTTTAAAGATTCATTTTGCTAGCGTGACTGTGAGTGATATCAATTTTTCTGTGAACATCTTCCTTTACTGGTGTCTCCTGAGAAGTTGAGAGGAAATAGACTCCTGCACTACATTTTTTTTTTTTTTTTTTTTTTACAACAGCATATAGCATGTATACTGGAAGTGTGAATGTTCTTGTTGCACACACCTTTACAAAATGTCTCACTTGTCTTCTTGGACCCAGCTCTTCACCAGTCACATCTGTAGCTTATTTCAGTTTTGTGTGTTTACCCTTTATGTTTTTGATTGCTTATGTGCAGTGATCTGCTTCCCTTATCTTTGGCCTTTTTTTTTTGGTACATTTCCTCTTGAAAAATGTACAAAAAAACCCCCAAAAAACAAAAAAACAAGCTTCTATCTCCTCACAAAAATCACAAAAATAGAAATGTTTTCTAATGTGATATAATGAATGATAAATAAAGATACTGCAATATCCCTTTGACAATTGAAGGCCGAATGTGACCCTGAAGATCGTATTCCTAAACATCAGCAGAATGACCTTGACCCATTCAGTGAGGAGTGAACACATTTGACCAAACATCCACAGATGCATGGCAGAGCACAAGAGAGCAAACTCTAGTGGGCAGAACTCAGCAGCGTGAACACACTTACAGGCCAAGAAACACAGCTTTGGGCTTCAGAATGTCCATATTTTAAACAGAGAGGACAGATGGTTTGAGTAAAAGAGGCCATTTATGTCAAACTGGATAATCCTTCCCTGACTCCATTTATCTGCTGTTCACAGTGCTGCTCATCGGTCTGCCAGGAATAAATGTCACTACCTGTTCCTGCTACAGTTAGAACTGAAGAAGCTTTCAATCAACAGCAAAATCTTCAAACCTTCAAATTTTTCCAGTCCAGATATTGCACCTGACCACCTGGATGACTGAGATGAAGCTTCTCAGCCAAGTTATGCAGTAGTTTTAACATGTTGTAGGTCAAACATAGTAAAAAGTAAATTGATTTCAGACTTCAGACAAACCATTTTTGCATCATACAGTATCGTTAGATATGAAACTTACTCAAAGCCAAATTTGAAAATGAATTTGATATCTCCTGAGAAACCCCTACTAAAAGGAGACATTGTCTCTGGTTTTACAGGTAAAGGAGAACTCCAGCTATGAGTTTACAGTAGAAGTTAAGAATTACATGTCAAGTGCAGTGTATTCCGTTGAAGAAAAGCATTCCGTTGAAGGCAATTACTTCCTCTGCCTTTGCATAATGAAACATACAGTAGGTACTGTATGTTCTGCACTGCACAGTGCTGCATTAAAGGTTAGAATGCAGGGAATATATAATAAATCTGTCAGATTGCTTTATACTATTATCTGAGGATTAATGCTTTGTACAAGGAAGCTTAGCACCTTGGGGTGATTATGATGATGATTAGTGATTACTTAATAGTGATTACTTAATGATTAACAGATCCAGTTCCCAACTGGTAGACATGTACAGTACCAGGATGCAACATTTATCAGTTACTTAGACCTGAAAACATCGAATCAGTTGCTATGTACTGATATGTTACTAAATCAAACTGGTGTTTACCTAGTAGACCAACCAGATTTACCAAATTAAAAGGGTGAACAGCAATTCCATGCAGTTCCACATAGCGACAGTTGGTGACAGTAGTGAACAATAAGAGGAAGTAGTGAGCCAAAAAAAAAAAAAAANAAAAAAAAAAAAAAAAAGGAAGAGAAGAAGACAACTAGCAGATATTAAAATTGATGTGAAGACTGCAGGCAAATTTTTATGAGGTAAGAAATACACTGAACATGTTGGTTGGAATCTAGGGATATCTAATGTATAATGTGTTGTACATTGTACATTAAAGGACCAGACTGATGATGATTTGCATGTTTAAGCCCAATAAACACTACTCACATACATGGTGCATCACTGGCAACCATTTTCCAAAACATAAAACCATATTTTAGTTTTCCTTTTATTTGCCAAATCCCCTAATCTTTCAAAGTCAAATCCTTAGGTAATACACCTACTTTAAAATCCAATGTTTCACCTGCTAACATGTACATCAGAATGTAGAAGCAACAGTCAAGAAGACAAGCCATCCTCTCCTGGGACTATACTCCCTGACAGAGAAAAAAAAAAAAAAATNAAAAAAAAAAAAAAATCAGCTGTTTATCACAGCTGGTTAGCTGTGGCAGGAAGGCAGGAAAGACAAAACTAAAATGTACAGGTCCGGTAGTACATTTTGGAAAGTAGCAGTAATGTAGCATATATGTGGGTTGTATTTATAGAGTTAAACATGCAAAATCACCAGTATACTCTGTTAAGTAAAACTTGTTTTATTTTACTATAATAAACTTGGAAAAGAAATCATTTGAGTCACATCATAATATTACGATATCTAAAATCCCAATTGTTATTTACTGCATGATAGCAATATATTCATCAATATATTTCCCAATAGTGCAACATACTTTTAACAGTAAAAATATACTCTACTTCATAGCACAGATCCCTGCTTGTAGGTTTAAGGAAGATGAAGTGTTGCATGGCTGACTTTGTCATCTCTGTCCTGCAGTGTAGCTCTATGGACAGAAGACAGCTCAGTAATCACAATGACAGTATTACACTACTACTGTAATACTGTAGGTAAATAAATATTCGTACAGTCCAGAAGTTTGACACCAGAGTACTGACAAGATTGGGGATGTTCTCTTGGAATGGAACCAGATACGAAGAAGTTTTTTGCTGACAAATCGAGCTTCATGTTGAGATAATGGAAATGTGGGTACCATCAAAAAGACATTTTCTTCATTATTGATATTTAAATAATTTTCTGTTTAGCACCTGCTATGACCATAATTCAAAGATAAAGTGGGGAAATGCATGCTAAAGCTACAAACACATATTTAATAAATAATCACTGGAAGCAAATTGCAAGCAGTACTTCCTGCAGTTTTTATTGCTTTTCTCTTTTATCTAAAGTGGAATGCAGCACTGATGCTATTTTTCTGGAGTGGAGGTGAGCTTTATACACAGATTCAATAGCCTGAATATAACCTGAGCTGGAGTTACTATGGTGATGTACACAGTTTAAAAGTGAGTCATCATCATCATCATGAGACTGAAAAGCCAGGGTTAAGCCTAAATTTAGCCTGGTAACCTTCCGTTCTCGATTTAGCACACAAATTCCAATGGTGGGTGTATGGTTATTTGTGTCTTTTAAGTGTTTTTCCTCACACCTTTGCCCAAAATTTGCTGCAGTATGGTTTTTGCAAGAATAGCTTTTTTGTCAAATTTGTGGATGCGACATGGTTGTAGGATATTGGATGAGGAAGTTGTTTCACCTATTACTGAATAAATGTCGGTAACATTATGACCTCATCCACTTTTTATCAGGTGATGAGATCCTCGGTCTTTATTTTGTTTAAAGAGGACATGTTGTGCTTTTTGTTATTTCCTCTCATCTTTATGGTGTAATGTAAGGAGGATGTCTTGATTGGCTTAGCTACAAAACTCTAATACAAATGTATCCAGTAAGTCAAACTCATAGGTTTGACTATGAGAGTATGTCTCATACTCAAGTCACGCAGAAACCATGTTTGACTCATGATCCATGTGTATTTGTGAGCGTGAGTGAGAGTCTGTGTGTATGTGTAAATGTGTATTTGGACATGGTGTGTGCTTGTATGAACAGTGCAAGAAAAACAATGGGAGTCCTTTAATGTCACATTACTCAGCACGATAATCATGTATGACATGCGACGTGTCAGGCTGCATTGTCGTCGTCTACTGAGCGTGTGCAGAAGAGTCCCGCAGCCCTGCATGTGACATCAGAGCACTGAAGTTAAATCCTTCCAGTCCTTACTCAAACACGAAAACTATCATCGTTCTCCTTTTTCTCCCATCTCTGGTTAAGTCATACTCCCAGAATGCTTTGCATCAAGGCATATGGTGCAAGGGCAGAAGTTCAGCAGCTACTGTATTTTTAGTGGCTATATTTATCATTTTAAACCAGCCGATGCTTTCTAACCCCCTTTTCCCATTTTTTTTCCATTTGTAAAAGATGTAAAGACTCAAAGATGGTGGGAGTGTGGGAATGATAAACAGCTGATTTCAAATGTCAATGCGATGCTTCTCTGTTGTTGAGTTGTATGGATCCTAAAAGATAAAATGTGTTGGCCCTCCTGCTGAGCGGTGGTTCATTTCACAGTTTTAGGAATGCCAATGTTACTCTCTTTTCTAAATCAGGATGGCTGGATTTTTCCAGTATGATTCTGCTACGCTTCAGTGAACTTATTCCCTTTGACTGGATACAAAACAAGTGCGCATGCCAGCTGTGGCACATCTTTTTCTATTATCTAGAGATTTACTGAATAAATGTGTCCGGCCAGATTCTGAAGCTTTAAAGAACAGTTCAGATGAATGGCAAAACAGATGTAAAATGATAAAGTTGATCAGATTTCTGCTTAAAAGACTTGTTCTTCCTTTAACGTACAATCTTCCAAGCCAACTTAATCTTTAAAACCAACTCATCACTGCTTTTTTTACCCTTTGTTATCCTCACAGAATCTCACCACCATGTAATTACAATCGGATGCTGTTAGGGAAGTTATTATTTAGGAGATATTTTCTGTCACTTGTGTTTTGCAGAGGGAAAGCACTTAGAAATATGTAGATACAAAAAAAAAAAAAAAAAANAAAAAAAAAAAAAAAAACATTTCCCACAGTGCAAAATTAGCCATAAGTGTCCGATGCAGAGTCACTACAGTCATAATGGACTGGATTGCTTAAAACTGATGGTGGTCCAATGAAAGCAAACTGAAGAAGAGACATTTTAAATCCATTGTACTTCACGTCTCTGCAGTGCGATTTAGAAGGGAATTCATTAATGGAGTATTATATTATCTGTTATTCATTACCACCATGGCACCCATACATCCAACTAATGGAGTTCTTCATGTAACTATAAAACTTTCATCAACTTATTATTTTATCCAGGCCCTTTATATGACAGTGTGCTGACTTAAAGGATCAGTTCACCCAAATTACAAAAACGTATGTTTCAAATTAGCCCTTGTGGTATCTCATTATGCAGAAAGTTTTGGTTTTGAGATATCCTCAACTTCTTCCGCCAGTCCAGTACAATGGAAATGAGTAGAATTTTGCTTGTGATTACCTTAGCAGCCTGGCATTTTGAGGATTTGGTCTGTGGTTGCCTCTGCTGTTCTATCAGTCTTCGATTGGTGGGCTTGACCCTCTTTACTGGGCAAGTGGCTTCACCTGTATGGGAGTCTAGATAAGCCACTTAACAGGTGTCTCTCTCTTTCTCTCTCTCTCCCTCCTGCAAAGCAACTCATCTGTTCTGTTGATTTATTAGGAGATGAGGGAGGTTATGTTTTTGCTGTGTCCATTGGTTGGCTGGTTTGTTTGCAAAATTAGTCAAAAAGGTCTGAACTGATTTTGACAAAACATGATGGGAAACTTGGAGCATAGCCCAAGGATGGACCCATAAAGTTTTGATGCAAATCTGGATCCAGTAAAAGATTTTTTTAACACTGGGAGATCTAGCTTTTTCTTTTTCTTTTTTTTTTTTTTTTTNTTTTTTTTTTTTTTTTGGACTTCTTTTCCAATTCCTTCCCATATTTATCCCACAATGGACTATCAACATGTGCCATTTCTGAATCTAGATAAACTGTAAAAAGTATTTGAGCACTGTTGCCTCCTTGGTTTGAATCCCTGTGCAACCCTGGTCCTTTCAGAGTTACAATGTTCTCCCCATCCTGGTAGTTAGGATGGATCAAATGCAAAGTGAAAATTTCACCGCAGAAGTTTGGGATTAATTTAAAAAAGCTTTTATGATTAGAACTTTAGACAAAAAAATGTCACCTAGCTATGTACTCCAATGAGCGCTCTTCTTGTTTGGCTTTGACCTCAACCACTTTGCACATACAGCTTTAATATTATAGCACTCAAACCTCATCACTGACAACTAATTACACACCCCACTGCTTTAAAATTTAGTTAGGTTGTTATGGCTGGAATAGGCTGCTCCTCACAGACCTCTAAGCATTGAAGGATTACATTTGAAACAGTCATCGGCAGCAAGCTTTTGCAGAAACAATGTCCAGATTATTCCACACATCTGCATCGAAACACTGAAGGTTTCTATAAGATCTCTGGATTATGCTGCATAGCAATAAAGACTCATACACTGTGATTTTGGGCTGTTGCAGGCAAAAGTTAACAATCGTGAGAGTTGTGATTAAATCTTTAGTCATCAGTCTGGTGGCCCTAGATCACAGAATGAGACGTGCCAAAGACAGCCTGCAGCAAAACTCTGACAATGTCAGAAATTTAAGACCACAATCTTACATTTAACTGCTGCCATAACCCACATCTATAAAACAATGTGTTTCTGCAGTTTTTTCCTGTTTGTTGTAGTGCAACAATTTATCACACTATCTGCCATGTAGCATTCTTGATATCATCTGACACGGATTACTAAATCTGGCTCTGGCAGCACACTGTCATGGTTAGCTTTTCTACGAGATGTTACTTTTTCCATTGATTTAAAAAGTTGAGCTGTGAAACAAAAAAGGTCTAATTTCTATCTTACTGATGAAACCAGATTTCCCCAAATGTTCTCAAATGTCACAAAATAGTTTCAGTTCTCTCTCTCTCTCTCTCTCTCTCTCTCTCATTCTCTCATTCTCTCTCTCTCTCTCTCTCTCTCTTTCTCTCTCTCTGTTCTATACCAAACTGTACTATTAAAAAGCCAAGTCAACAGAACAACTACAGCCATAGCATCTGCACAAACACATACACACACACACACACACACACACACACACACACACACACACACACGCACACATGCACACATACACACAGAGTCTAAATAGGAGCATGCCATGCAAACATCCAAATGCAATCAGTAAACCCTCTTGCCCTCATCATCTTTCTCCCAATGTCAAATTCAGCCAGTGGTGGCTATTTGTTTCCATGACAATGGCTTGAAAGTGTTAGAGCACACACACACACACACACGCATTCCATCTCTCTCTCTANCAGTGTTATGCAAGACTCCCAGGTTCTTTCTTACTCAGGAGAGGTGACATCATCATTGGTAGGAATGAGGGTGTGGAAGGTGAGTTTTGGAACAGCAGTTCTGCACGTTACTGCTTCTGCCTTGCCAGCAGAACTGCCCAGAACTCTCTCTCTCTCTCTCTCTCTCTCTCTCTCTCTCTCTCTCTCTCTCTCTGCTACAGTAGAATTCAAAACTTTTAAGTGCACAATGAAGTCAGAAGAGGAAAGTAAAATTAATTTTGCTTCTTTACTGGAGTTTTTTACTGCTCCTTTTTTTCTTTGTTCATTTGTTAATTTGTTTCTTCTTCCATTCATTTGTTCGTTCATTTGTGTTTTGTTCAGTCATTTGTTTTGAACAAACAAATTAACAAACAAACAAATTCTTTCTTTTGTTCCATCCATCCATCTGTCCTTTCTTCTTTTGTTACTCTTTACCTCTAGCTACTGTAGGTGACCATTTAATCCTGTAATTGTGAAAATCCCCAAAACTGGAGTAAAGGAGTTTTCACCCTGTCAGCAACAAAGTATTATATGTTGGAATAAAAAATAACTGAAGCTGAATTAGAAGGTGAAGTTTAACTTAAATCTAAATTGGATCCTTCAATAGATTTTGTAATCTGAATGCTAATCCTGTTATTGGAATCCCTCAACTCACACGACAGCATGGAAATTCCCCAAACTGAAAATATGAGAGTTTTCACTCAAATATCAAAAGCTAAACTTGACTCCTCTTCCCAGTGGAACATTTGATACTCGAGTACATCTTACAAGTAATTTATTCACTAATGGGATATTTTTACATTCTGGTACTTACAGTAAGTAAAGATTCTGAATGCTGCTTCCAACTCTAATGAAGTTAATGTCAATTTGAAATGAACACTGGCAGCTTGCATTAGCAGTTCCAGCCTACATGACAACCCACTTAAGGCACTTTGAATAATTCACTGTGAATATATTAGCTTATCAACACATTTCGCTACTTAACGAAAGCATTGACAGCCATGTAACTTGTTATACACATGACCTGTGAGAAAGTGATAACCCACTCTGAATTTCCCATGGTTTCTTTACTGTGTGGCCATGCTGGTTATGACACATTTGCTCTAATTAGCCAAGATGTGTTGTGAGTGCTGAGACATCTTTATAATTATTTGCGATGAACAAATGAAATATGCACAATGGTTTTTTTTTTTTTTTTCNTTTTTTTTTTTTTTTTAGCCTTGTTGGGTAAAGGTGGGTAGAGATCAGGGTTGCGGAAGCAAAGGGCTGCAGCGATTGGAGAGAGAACGTATGAGTTGAGGGATGTGATGGAGAGGGCGCTTTATATTTCATATTTAAAGAGATGAGATTGCAGGAAATCCCCAAAGACTTAAACCCTTACATTTTACCTTTTCATCTCCAACTCAGTGCTGGATATAAATAAATGTAAGAGATGAAGGGAGTGATAAGGATATGTTGAAGCGACATACATGTGAGGGAGAGTTTCAGGCCAAACTTTACACAACATATACACTATATGTGCACAATCCTCCTGCTTATCTCCCATTTTCTTTTTTCCCTACAAAGCACTTACAGACTGCATACATCCAGCAAGGCTGCACAATCTTCTGATTTTGTTTTTTTAATAATATAAAATCTTTTGAAATTTTTAACTGGCATCTGGATCCTCATCTGCATCAAAACAGACAGAGTCGTGACAATTTTTAAGATTGTTTTTCAGGAATATCTAAATTCTCTTTGAGGATATTAGAGCTTTGCACAAGGGTGAATTATGCAAAATTTCACATAACTGGAATTCATTAATTTACATTTATCAGCCTACAGGCAAAATACATCACATTTTGCAGAGTTATTATGTGCATTTCTAAATTTGGGTGCAATTGCATAATCATCTTGAACCAAAGAATCCAGGAGAAAGAAATTTTAGTTTAGGACAGTAAGTAAAATTGTTAACTGCCACACAGTGCTATCAGAGCATAGCCTCTAAATTAGGAATGACTTTACTCTAAACTAGCTGGAACCACATGGTTCTTTCAATGAGTTCCCAGTTCAACATTCCCACCACCTTTTAAAGGACCATGAAGATTAAGAAAATGAGAGCAAGTCACGTCATGTTTGTCAGAGCAGCTTTGCTTACTGTTTTATTTTTATTTTTATTTATTGCAGTCCTGTTTCATTATTTTGAAATTTCTTTTCGGTGTGTTTCACACTTCATGTTATGAGTAATTCAGCATTCTGATAAATCTTTGAAAGTATTTTTTCCATTTTACATGGATGACTGGAAGAGCTTTCTCCTTCTCGTCAGTCCACAGTTTGGCGTAGTTTTCCATCTCTTTAAAGTCTTGAAACCTTATTGTTGCTTTTTCACTCTCTACAAAAACAAGCTAAACTTTTTTTTTGTTTGTTTGTTTGTTTTAATAATGGCAGTTGTCTATCTGTTTGAGCTTCTGTTTGACCTTTCAGTGATGTTCAGTCTTCTGGGTTCCACCCAGCAGTTCCTGAGCCATCAATGTACCTGAAACAGAAGGAAAAGTTTCAGAAACTATCATTCCTGTACCAAAATAGATTCTTGTTCCTTGGTGCAAAACAAAGGAAAATTCCTGAAAAGGCTCCTCAGATCCTGGAAAGTGTCCTGTAGTATGAAAGGCACCAATCATCTTTTCCTTGGCCCATGAGCAAAAAAGGGGAACAAAAGAGATCCTGATAAGTGCTACAACAGGACAGCTGCACAGTACACCTGCATTTGAACATGTTCAGTGGAGCATAAGAGGTGAGCAGAGGTGCTGCAGGCAGGAAAAAATGAGCCAAAGACATGTTCAATACATCTCAGTTCAGAATCCTCCAGTGGCTCACACTTGCTCCTTCTAAATTGCCTGTTAAATTAGCCTGGCATGGGACAAACACAGGGAGTTTGTTCTCTAAAGGAAGAAAGAAGCAGAATGTGTCTGAAGCAGAATGTGTTTCCCAGCAAGCTGAAGCCTGATTGCTGATTGATATGCTGACTGGCACTGATTGTGCCTGGCAAGGAAGGACAGAGATGATGATTGCAGAAAGGGAAAGCATAGAAAGGCATGTGTGTGTGTGTGTGTGTGTGTGTGTGTGTGTGTGTGTGTGTGTGTGTGTGTGTGTGGTGTGTGGATAGTTAGGGCCAGACCACCATCAGCAGCTAAGAGTTCATCTCATTGACCTCACAAATGTGCTAATTACAACTACATTAGTTTACATCCATTTACATGACTCTCTCTCTCTCTCTCTCTCTCTCTCTCTCTCTCTTTCTCTGTCTTTCAGTCTCTATTCTTCATTTCTCTTCTCCTGTCTGTATCTTTCTATCCCTCTCTTTCTCTCTTTGTTACTTTTTCCTCAGTAGGATATTTAATAACATTCAGATATTTTTTCCTGCCGCGTTTGGGAACTATATTTTCTCTGATGCCTTTATATTTTTGAACAGAACAGTTAAATGCTGTTTATCTTCGATGCATCCTAATTTGACTGTTTGCATCTGTTCCTTCTCCAGACTGTCTTTATGTAAAATGATATAGCAGTTGTAGTCTAATAAGTCTAATATGTATTTGATTGATGAAATCAGATTTCCCCAAATGTTCTCAGATGTCACAGAAAATTCTATATTGTTTTTATTTCTCTCTCTCTCTCTCTCTCTNCTCTCTCTCTCTCCCCCCTCTCGGGCAAACTCAATACAGTGTTTCACTTTCACTGCGGTATGCTTTATCAGCATGACTGTTGGAAGAAATAATATTGACTAAGCTTTCAAGTTCAGGTAACATCTTTCACATTGAAAAAATTCCCTTGTCCTCCACCCAGCCCTGCTTCCATTCGTCCTTCCTTCTCCTCTCTGGCCATTTATTACCCCCAACAAACCAATACCATTCCTGTCATGTACCAGGCACATGCATTATTTTCCAATCCCCAAACATCATGCATAATGCAGCGCATCTCGGCTTGCGCTCTGCATGTAGTACATCAAACGTCAACACTAATGGCAAGTGTACCGTGGAGTGGCGGTGGAGTGACTCCTTTCAGGTTAAGGCTCGCAGCCTATTATTTGTGCCCACCTCTTCTTTCTTCCTCTTAAACACACTCTGCCTCGAGGAGACACACTCTCTGTTGCTATGGAGTTTGTGCTCAGTCAGATACAGTTGAACACACTTACCTGCACCCAGGCAGGAGTGATGATATTGATGAAACCGATCAAACAGATGGATGTGTATGTGTGTGTGTGTGTGCACATGTGTGTGTACTTAAGAGTTGTAGGAGTTTGTCTACACAATTGAATCTGATGGTGATCAAATATCTATAAAAGACGGAATACATATTTGAAAATGTTTTTCCACTCTGTGACATACTTAGAAATTCTTAGTCAAATAGATCAGCTGAACAAGACACAGCTTTGTATATGTTCATATGTAATCAAGGAAAGAAGAAGCTTGTCTATGCATTGGTCATTGGCCATGTGTGGAGTTTCACCTTGACAGAAGTATCATTTGAAAGCTCAAAAAAAGATAACATGCATGTAAAGTTGCCATCTTTTGTTGAAGCTGAAGCCGCCCTCTGTCGCCTGGTTGTCATGTAATGATTAGTGTGAGGGTGAGTCACTCCTCAAATGCAGCAGTTACATAAGAAGTGAAGTATTATGTAGTTTAAATAAAGTCATTGGCTTTTTGTGCTTTTTGATGGACAGTTTGTGAAAAACATTGAATGGTCGTATATTGGTACCCTTGTTCCTGTGCTGAGTCTTGATTTGAGATATTCTGCATGATGCATTTTGGTTTTGGCTCCAGCATATGTGGTCAAAATGAGCATTGACTATGTTTTGTAAAAAAAAAAAAAAAAANTAAAAAAAAAAAAAAAAGAATACTGGATTTAATTTTACCATGAAGTATGATTATCTAGTAATTTTTCAGTTCATTTCATTTCAAACCTTTATTTGTTTCTTGAGAATCATTGAGGGCTTGCCCTCATTTACAATGACATCAAGATCACACAAACAGCAATAANGAGAATCATTGAGGGCTTGCCCTCATTTACAATGACATCAAGATCACACAAACAGCAATAAAAAAAAAACAAATCAATTAAAATAATCACAGACCATTGACATAATACATAATACGTTGATGTAATACAGTATCTGTTGCAATAAAAATTAATACCAGCACTGAAAGATCTTGTTTCACAAATTGTCAAGTCAGGTTGATACGATTGTCAAATTTGCACTAAGCCATCTTGATCCCAGTGCCTGCTTCCTTCTGCTTTAAACATGCACCCTATTCTGTTAAGTGGTTGATGCTTGAAAAGGACCTAGAGTCACTCTTCCATAAAAACACCAGTGGCAATTTTAGTAGTAGACCTATAACATTTCCATAACACTTCCTTTACGTCACAAGTGTACATACAGTCACATTTCCAGCAAAAGCATGCACAAGATTATTGTCCTCAGAAATTAGATGTTTTTGTTTATAGCATGTGGACTAGGAAAACTAGGAACATGCTTCAAAGGACCATAGTGGTGATTTTGCATGTTTGAACCCTATAAATACTACCTGCATACATGTTATATTACTGCCAACCATTTTCGAAACATAAAACCACATTTTATGTTATTTATGTTAATTTTCATGTTATTTTGCCAAATCCCCTAATCTTTCAAAATCAAATATTTAGATGATACACCCACCTTAAAATTCAATGTTTTGCCTGCTAACAACTGTAGAAAAGCACGGTCATTGTAATTTCTCGGTAAAAACAGTCTTCCCGTGGGATTATATTCCTGGGCCGATACATTTTCATTTGCAAAATCAATGGTATGGTCCTTTAAATTCTGCACCTAGATCACATAAGTCATTCTGGACCAACGGATTTTCACTGCACACATCTTTTACAAATGTTTAAGTAGCTTGCCTGATGCAGAAATTAGAGAGTTGCTCTCTATCTGAGCCGAAGATCAGATAATCAGCTAAATGACATCGTGAGAGATGCTGTTGTTTAAGACAGTATGATCCATCAATCTCTCATCTCGTTTATTATATGTAACTTCCTGTGTTACCAGGTCTCGCCTGGCAGATGCCAAATATCATGCGAGAATTGCACCTTTTTCCGTAAAGGTCCTGGCATGTTTGAACAGAGCCTTTACAGAACTTTCCTGTAAAAGAATGGCAAAAAGCACCACTTAAACAGCAATTTAACAGATTCCATGTCTGAAATTGGCTTTACATTGTAGCTGAGAGGAGCTACATTGAGCCGAGTAAAGCTAAAGCGTGTTGGTGTCGGTTTGCACTGATTGGCTTAAACCTGTGAAAATTTCTGGTGGACAGAAGCAGATAATCACTTTCTGACTTTATAATGTTATAGTTTCTATGAGACAACTGAAAATAATGGAATCCGCAAATAGATGATAGATGAGAACCAGCTGCTCATTGCTGTTTTGACTCATTGTGTAACAAGAAAGAGAATAGATACCAGCAAAATTCATCACACTCATATCAACTCCTCTGTTCTTGGTTTCTTTTACGTTTCATTCATGTAGAAACAGTTGACTGAACTCACTTTAATTTAACACTTTTACACAATTACGCACAATGACTCTTGGGAACTACCAATTAAATTCACATTTAGTTTCACAGAAGTCTGTCAGTGAAGGTTCTCGCTCTTCCAGGTGATTGGATACTTAACAGGACAACTCAAGGAATCCATTCAGGTAGCTTCTTGAGTTCTCAGTCAGCGATCTGGCATTTATCCTCTCAGTTCACACCTTGGAAACATCTTCAAGACTAAACAGCCAGTCCAGCTGCTCTGTTTTTGCTAAAAATTTCATATAAGGCCTTTTTTGGTTGAACAGATCCTCCATAACTGATAATACATCCTTGTCATGTGCGAAACAGGTTCCACCAAATGTTAATCATGTTCAGAAAGAGGCAAAACTCTGAGGATGGAAAATCAGGTCAAACCTTTGGGTACCTGTAGAACAAATTGTAACCCGTTAGCCCAAATGAATGCAGATGATGTGCAGAAATACATCTACAAAAATACCCTTGATCTTGTTCTTCTTTATGTGTCAGGCTTAGAACTTGTCAGTCAACCCTCATGCAGCAGACCAGGACAAAGCTTTATCCCGTTTTAAGAAAAAATAATATGATGTTTATATGACACAAACACAAAAGGTCCAAAGACCTGATCATATCCACTACACTAATGTGCACATAAACATACTCATTTAAGGGGGTTTCTACACAATCCTAAAAACAGGAAATCTTCATTAAAATGTATCCATCTATTAGTAATGAAATAATTTAGAAATTAGGCTCCGTGCCTGCCTGGATCATGGATTATACGGAGTTATGCAGAGTGTTTTTTGCAGCAGAGATGCAGGTGTTCAGAGTGTGTAGCGTCCTCATTGGCGTAAAGTGGATGATGCTACAACAAAGATGAGTTTGTGTGCCTCCTGTGTGTCTCTTGGCACAGCAGCCATCAGTCTGAACACTGGATGATCTGCCAGCTCATCCTCTCATCTCCATCACCATGCACACTTGACAGGCCTCAGCTGCTGAACTCTTCCCCTCACCTGCTTGTGTAGAGCACCATTCACTACAATCTGGCTGCTTTCCTGTGCTCCACTTATCTGTCTGCTCATGTTACTCTGTTTATTACCTCCACCATGGAGGCCATCTTTTTGCACCTGTTTTTCTGCTCTATTCTCAAGTATCTTCAAAAGTTGCCAACAGAAGCCAATCAATGAATTTTGATAGAATGCTTGGTCATGGTGCAAGAAAAAAACACTAATGTAATGTGCAGATCCAGGACTTTTTATGATCTATTTTCTATTATTAAATATAACCTGGCCAGGCAAAATAGCCATTTCTAATTGGCTAGCAGTTGTTGTGAAATTGTATATCAGGACACCTCAAAACATAGTTTTATGTTTAATGTTTAACATGAACCTGATGCGGACATGGACATGTCTTAAGTGGATCTCTGTTCTTGCGCTTTCATGATGACCTTGCGTGGTTAAAACACTCTTAACTCCAGGACTTTTAGTGGTGCTGTAAGAAAAGCCACTCTTTTCCGCCTCAAACATGAAAACAAACCCGGCAGAAATAGAAGTAGTTTCCAGTTCAGTCGCTCACAACAAAACACGGAGGCAGTGAAAGGAGAGTTGTTGTTGATTAACAAAGAGGAGGAATTGCTGCTGCTTTCGTTGGCAGTAAGATGAAAAAGTTTGTTCGGCATTGTTTATTTTTTCTATCCCTAGATCTCTCCTTTCCTTCACACCTACGTTCTTACTCCATGCATCTTCGCTTGATCAACGTTGATAAAAGCGCATTTACATCACGTAAGTGTTGTCCACATTGTTTCAAAAATCGAGTGGCCTCTGCAACCGGCTGTTTTAGCTGCAATTCCATCGCATTTTCTGCACGCCCACTGTCACATCCACATTTGCATTAAGCATATAAAGCAGCCTTAAGGTGAAGATTTTACATCACAATACTTATGCTTGGTGCTACATGACCTTACATTGACTCATACTGACAAATCAGATGTAAAGATGCCTTAACCTGGCTATAAACACACTTTTAAAATAGAAGATGATTTGAGACACTTCTGTTACCTTCAGTAAGTGGCCACATCAGTCAAATATGATGTAATAAAATAGTGAACAGCCTGAAGCACACCTTTCAATGTGCTCTTTCAACAGCTTGTGAGGTCATGCTACCCCTGAGTGACTGTATTTTACTGTACAATTCTGCACGTTTTCAACATGTCTTCACACCAGTGTCATATCAATAATTTCCTGTACTTATGTTTTTTGGAGTGTATGATTTTGATTCATATTTAGAAAGTGCTTGTCACTGAAGTGAAACTTTCATTGCTGATGTGGTTGAAACACCTTGTGTACAGTATAAAGGCTCAGTGGGTTTCTTCTGAGTTATGTATTTGGCATATCTGTCGTGAAAAATTCTATGAGTTGGATTTGGAACATTAATTAGCAATGTGTTTTTTTTATCTACAGGCCTCTTGAAGATATGAAGAGACAGTCATCTTGGTCTTTCTGCTAAATTTGATCTCCTTTGTCTCCTCGGTTTCTAGTGATTTTTATTGCATTTCTGCTTCAGACACCATCACCTTTTTGTTCTCATCCACATAGAGCCTATTTCCTGACAGGAGAGCTGCCTGTTCTTTCTCTTCAAACACTAGATTGGCATTTTAGCTGGACTGAGTTTGAGCAAGCCAACGCCAGCTTGCAACAGTAAATATTAAACACATCCAGCTGTAGCTGTGAGATGGCCGTCTGCTCTGCAGCTTTGTACCCTCTGTGGCTTTTTACAGGCTGCTCTGCATTGTGTTAGGCTTAAGATGTTATAGCAGGAGAACATAGTACAGAGGAGGACTGCAGCCGCTCAAAAACAGCGAGAAAGATGCAAATAGGTCAACAGAGAACAAAAAGTGGGGAGAGGAAGAGAACGGGGGAGGTGTGAACTTATTCTTTATGTTCTTATTTTTTCGCTGCAACGTGATGTAAATTGGCAAGGAGAAAGCACTTTGAAATGGGGACACTTCAGTGGAAAGTAACTACTAAGCTACTCAATTACTCCTAACGCCAGGATTATACTCAACATTAAATATGCATACACATACACACGATGGCTGCCACGCACACCCTGCATTTGTTTGAAGCATTGGTTTATGCATGGTTGTGCAGATTTAATGCTATACTTTTGCAAGATGCATGCAATACCTGCAAAAGTCGTGCGGGCAGTAATGTCAGCTTTTGTCACAACAGCAGCGCAGTAACAACCAGAAAAATGGCTGAAAGTTTAGAGGAGAAGCTGATGGAGCACACATGGATTTTGTTAAGTGGCCATTTCTGTGTTGCTGCTGTTTCTTTCACCTTCATAAGTAAAATGCAGATCATCTTAATTGTCTCAATCAGTTTTGAAGGTGTTCCAGTGCTGACCAACGATGATTTATGTTTCTGCCCCTACACTGCCCCCTGGTGGACATAGAATCCTCCATTATACTCAAGTATGAAAGCGAGTATGTGAGCAACACTTCTCGCATAGCAACTGAGTGGGCAATTTCATTCGATCTCTCACTCACATACTCCTGATTAGCCAACCTGTCTGTCTGCCTCTGCAGGTTATTGGGAGACAAAGCATCGCACAATCTGTAGGATGTTAATGGTAATCATTCACAAACTTTTCTGCTTAAAGGACCATACCGGTGATCATGCATGGTTAAGCCCAATATATAAATATATATGTTACGTTACTGACAAAAAATGTCCAAAACATAAAACTGTATTTTAGTTTTTGCTATTATTTTTTCAAATGCCCTAATCCTAATCAAAATACATTATTCAGGTGATGCACCCATCTTAAAAGTCAGTGTTTTGCCTTCTAACACTTGCACAATTGTAGAAGGCATGGTCATTTTAATTTCTCAGTAAAAGCCATCTTCTTCTGGGACTATTTTCCCTGACGGAGACTTAAATTTTCTTCCATGCAGCTTCACATTGGACCAGTTAAATTAAGTAACTTCAACAAAAAAAATAAGAGTGACGTTTGATTTACTATGATGGATTATGCATCTCAGTTAATTTTAATAGCATACTGGAATGAACTGAAGCCAATGGCAGTCTGAAACGTAAGAAAAACAATTCAAAAATGTACTGCTCCAGTAGTATGTTTTGGAAAATGGTTGTGCAGTAATGTAACATTTGCATGCAGATGGTATTTATTGGACTCAACTGTGCAAAATCACGGGTATGGTCCTTTAGCTATCCCATCATGCATCCACCTGAATGTGTTTGTTGAATTAAGTACCGTGGAGCTCTGTAGCTGCAAATCTGTCTCCATCAGCTTCCTTTATGTTTATTGTATTGTATGTTAATAAAACATTACTGATTCTGGTTTTGACATTTGGTGCAGGAAAAGCTTCATTATTTTCATCTCCATCATCCCGAACTGTCTATCTGGCACTTGGCGGGGGGAGAGGTGTTGAAATATGTAGCAGATGTTAGCAGTGGTCTGTGAATAGGCTCTTGATTTGTGTAGGAGGAGATGATGATGAGGGCGACATGATGCTTGAGGGGCAAGATGTAAAGGTTTCTCACCAGCACCCTGCAGCCAAGGGCCTGTTACTGGTGTTGGTAATCAAGAAGTGATTGGGGGGCTGAGAAAAGGGGAGGAAGTCAAGAAGCTGTGGAGAGGAGTAGAATAAGGCTACCCTTTAAGCCAAAACCCCTCTTTTTTCACCTTTTTCTGTTTCCCCTCACAGTCTTTTCTTCTGCCAATTTTCCAGTTTTCTCATAATCTTGTTCTATCTCACAAACACAGTCCGTGCTCTCTTGCTCAATTGCAGTCACGCTTATGCAGAAAAGTGGACTTTGCAAATTGTGGTTCAACTCCAATCCTCCTCTCTCTCCTTTACTCTCCATCCCTTTTTGCCCTACCCTACATATCACTTGCTCTATTTTTACAATACGTTCTCTCTTCTTGACCTCACTTTGTCCTCCTAGTGTTCACTTTTTCCATTTCCCTGTCCTCTTGTTGCTTTCCAAGGAAGCACACTTATACAAAGTCTTTGGCAGGGCACAGTTAGACTGTCACACTCTGGCACAAACACACACACACGTACGCACGAAGATACTCTGGGGCTTCTTGTCAGTACAAAGTTCAGTGTGTTTCTGCTCTCACAATTGAGCTCACTGCTGGACACTGTCCTTGTAAAATACTAATCCGAAATACATATTTGGATACACAGTGCATGTCGTATTGGTCAGTGGTGGAAGAAATACACTTAATTAATATAAAACTAATTAATATAAACTTGGGATTAAAAAATTCAAGTCACCAGAATTACCCAAAAACTCTATAAATTCAGATACTGTCAAATGTGGTAAGGTCATCCATTCGTTGTTATAGCAATGAATTTCACCTTTTTTTAAAAAAAAACTTTTTAAGATAATATTGTTAATAATGCAACTTAAAGATTATTGACTATTTCAGATTCGTCATTCAACATAAGAACAATCATTTAACCTTATTTTTACTTTGAGATGTACTGAAGTATTAATGCGTTCTCTTTCTAAAACTAGAAATGCATTGATTCATCAAAGAGAAACAAGGCTACAAAAAGATACAAAAAAATACACAAGTGTTTAGGTTTAACCCAACAATAGTAATATTATGCATATGATATTATTGTGATATTATTATTATTATTATTATTTTTTTTTTTTTTTTNTTTTTTTTTTTTTTTGTGCATGTTTCGTTTTATTCTACAGTTGTTTTTATAATATATTTATGGTGTGCACCATGCAAGAGCAGCACTCCTAATCTCATTGTATTGCTTAGTACAATGATAATAAAGGCGATATATATAGGAATATATGCTTTGTATATAAAATACATACTGTATATGCAAAGTAAGTTTTAGCTACAGCCATCAGGTAAATGTGATGAAGTGTTAAACTTATGAACTGATGTTTCTCTCTCTTCCAGCTCTGCATGAGTTCCCATCAGATTTGTTCACACACAAAGAGAGGAGAGAAGGAGCTGTGGCCCTGCATGTCCTGTGTGTAAGTTCACCTTTAACTCTGTGTGTGTTTGTGTGTGTCATTGCGTGTGTATATTTTTGGAGAGTGAGACTGTGTAAGTGACACTGGTGTTCTTCCGCTGTTTTAAGGTAAAATGTCATTCTTACATCAAATTTTCATCTCACAACAACCTCAACAACAAAACTGAAACATTTCAATAATGCATCATATGCATTACGGAATTGAGTCCTCAGTCCTGTCATGTTTTCTCTTTTAGTTAGTGGGGATAATTAGTGGCTACCATCTTAAATGAAGATGAATAAGTGGTGCATAGAGTTTAACTGCTCTGGTTAAGCAGAAGAATTCAGCATGTGGGTCTACAGCATGATGCAATACTCATCCAAATTCTCTCCTCTCCTCTCCTCTCCTCTCCTCTCCTCTCCTCTCCCTTTTCCTCTTCCTCTCCTCTTCCTCTATTTTTTCCTCTCTGTGGGAAATTGGAATCTGTGGATTCAGGCAGTTTCACTATGAATTTCAGGAAATCTCATGACTTCAGAAATTGAGTCTTGAGAATCTAACTGCAAGAGTGCCAGACAAACGTTGACATGTCAGAAAATCAGACAAATCAACTTTACAGTCGTTGTTGTTAAATTCAGGCACACACTGTATGTCATAAGTTAGACCCAAATTTAACACCAATCTGGCAGTCGTCTAATCTCAGAGTCAGGCTGAATTTCAGCCTGATCAGCTATAGTTTGATGTGCAGTTTAAGTAAAGCCATGAAGTCTGATTTACTTTCCAAACAAACGGCGACTGAGTGATCAGGCAACTCTTTCAGATTGAGAAGTTTCGCTGGAAGTCACGATCTGATTTCACAAAATCCAAAGTGAGGCTGCACGTGTTAACTTTTGTGACTGCAGTTTTATTGTTTTGAATGGAATAAAGCTTTAATGGAAATCATCACTAGATTGAACATTTCGTGGGTGTGAGTGCCCACAGCATGACACGTCATTTGAGCTGTACTATGTGAGCGCTGAAATTGAATCCTTTGGACACACAGAACGTGTGAATTTAATACAAGATTACATAAATCAAACAGTTTCTGCTTGGCATCAGAAATCTACCTAATCACTCAATCATACATTGTTTTGTCAATTAATTGCACTTTGCAGCCCTCCTCAAACATTGAACAACATCAGGCTAAAATTTGACAGTGGCTTAACAAATTTTTGAGTTATCCTGTTAACTAACAGACAAACTGGACCACTTCACTTAACCTTGTTGCTGGAAGTTACCAACTAATGTAGTTTTCCAGCATCCTGAGGTTTCTAATCCACCATGAGACCCTTGCCGTCAGTATCTGATGGGTTCATCATTTGCACGACCAGCTCCACTGGCCTCTCAGGCAGCAGGCGCCCAGCAGGGATCAAAATGTGAGGTCAGGCTATGATGGAGCCCCCCATGTCATCACTCTAGTATGGCTGGCGTAAAGAAGGCAGAATGTTCCAGTACGTGGTGACCCGTGTAGTGTTGGTCTCTTGGGGGCTGACTGTAATGGAAGCTCATGCCAGTAGAGCAGCATCTCCAGGGACCTTTGCTGTGCATAAACAGAGCTGTAAGAACTCCTGAATGGACCATTTTCCAGTTGTTGTCTGGCACTACAGGCCGTGTCTTCCCTTACAGGTCACCCCCCTCTGAGTTTGCCTCTTCATGCTGCAGAAGGGCAAGTGAAAGTAACCTCTTCTAGGATCAGAGGGTATTCAAAAAAACTGCTTAAATGTACTAACACGCTGACATTCTCGCTATGTCTACCCTTTAATACAACACATTCTATAGGATTTATACTGTACTTTGCTTCACGGAGAGAACAGCATACAGTGTATTTTTTTAGGAAGGGCAGTCAGGGCTAATACCTGCAGAGTATATGCTATAGTTTTAACAAAAAAAAAAAAAAAAANTTTTTTTTTTTTTTTTTTTTTTTTTTTAGGTGGATGGTTGGGATGATGTTGGGGAGGGAGGTTTGTTGCCTGTTCTTTTCTTTATTTTTTTATTTTTTATTTTTTTTAATCTATATATTATTTTCTTTATAAGTGGGGGGAAATGATGTTCACTTCTTTTTGGCTGCTTGTGTATGCTCTGCTGTTTGTGTTGATTTTTCAGTAAAAACGATATAAACAAAAAAATAAAATTATTTATTATTTTTTTCCCCTTAAAAGGAGCATACCGGTGATTTTGCATGTTTGAGCCCAATAAATACAATACACGTTACATTACTGCCAACCATTTTCCAAAACGTACTACTGGAGTGGTAAATTTTAGAATTTTTTTCCCTACCTTCCAGACTGCTATTGGTTTCAGTTCATTCCACTACGCTATAAAAATAGACAGGGCATCCCTGCAAAAGAGCATTTGATGCACAGTGAACTACTCCTGGATAAATAAAGGTTTAAAAAAATAAATAAATCAAGAGACTTGAAATGTGTTTGACATAATTAATCTATAACAGCAAACCAAACGTCATTCTTATTTTTTTTGTCGAAGCGACTTAATTTAACCTTTCCAATGTGGAGCTGCAAGGAAGAAACTTTAAGTCTCTGTGAGGGAAAGTAGTCCCAGAAGAAGATGGTTTTTTCAGAGAAATTAAAAATGACTGTGCCTTTTACATTTGGACGTATGTGTTAGCAGAAAAAAAGATTGAATTATAAGGTGGCTGTATCATTTAAACATTTGATTTTGAAAGATTAGGGGATTTGGCAAAATGACAGGAAAACTAAAATACAGTTCTATGTAACATGTATGTGGATAGTTTGTATTGGGCTCAAAAATGCAAATCAGTGGTAGGGTCCTTTAAATCACTGGAAAAACTCGGGAATCTTTGGAGAAGTTTTTAGTAGCTTTCCAAAGTTGCAGTTTCTAATCTGTACCATTTCCTGTTTACTAAATCATAATGTACATTTATTTCTTCTGCACGAACTGTAATTAGTATGTAGTACACTAGTATATAGTACTTTATGGTATTAGTATGTGTGTGTGCTTAGAACACAACTTTAGTCCTTTATAAATAGTACCTCATCTTTTACAGAACTCAGGATGTTAAAGTATAACTAATCTGTGATGGACATTTATTACTATTTTTGGACATTTCATACACTTTCATACACCACTTATTAAAAACACCAATTAGTTGCAGTTTTAAAGAAGACAGAATCTGTAAGAAATGTGTTTAAAATGTCATGTCATGTCTCATGTTGCCACATGTTGCGTGGTGTGAGAATTGCACATGTGGCAGCATATGTTCTGCGTGGTGGCATGTTGATTGAAACAATAATTTAGTTCCTGCTTTTTTTTTTTTTTTTTTTTTTTTTTTGCTTTCATTATCTTGCAGCATGGCCACAAGTGAAGCTGCTGTGAATAGAAAATTGTTGTTGATCATGTGTGTTGCTGTTATTGGTTTCAGCTAGAAGAAGGAACACTGTAGTGGCCATGCTGCCTAAGTTTAATTGTAGTATTTTAATATCACAATATGTTACTTCCATTCCTCCCACCCTCCCCCAGCTCCACTCCAATTCTGCAGAACTCATTATTGTCACTTCTCAGACATTATTTCCTCTAAAAACACACTGTATATGCACACAAATATCCAGAAATCTAATCAAATTTCCATGTTTACTGATAAACACACGCATGCTTGCATGCAGCTGGGCTTGAGATAGTGATAACATCTGTTGCTTCCTGTCCTACATCTCAGCCCCAAATCCAAATCAAGATTAAACCCTCTTATCAGGATTACATGGGACCTTTGACTTCTTGCTTTCACTAAATTACCAAATCTCCACCTCAGTGACTGATGGCCTGCAGATTATGGCATGCCTCGTCTTCGCGCGTGCACACACACACACACTGTTCAATTTGTGGGCTCTGATTAAGCTCAGACATTTTGGTGCTTCAGTTCACATTCACTTGCTTTCAGATACAGGAAACATGCATATTAAAGTCTGAGTCATAACTGAGCAAAAAGGGAAACGGGAAACATGAATACTCACTCTCTAAATTCTGCTTTCAAACCAGTGTGGATCTTTGACAAGCTTCATTTATCCATAATCAGCCTTTAATTATCTGACCCTTGCTTGTTGCTTTCTGACATTTTCTGTCCTGATCATCTGCTCATCTTTCATCTATTCATTTCTCTTCATCTTCAGTGTTGTTGTTGCTGCCATTTGTTTGCATGTGATGAGTGTTTGTCCAGTAATACATCAGGCACACATGTGGAATATAAAGTATCCAAAGTACTTCATACAGCAGATCATATCCCATTATTACAAATCCTGTCATGTTAAGACTATTTAGTTGAGAATCTGGAATGACTTGCATTTACCATATAATTTGTCATGTTGGATAACATTGTGTTATTAAAGGTCAGGGGTCATGTTGCTTCTTAATTTAATCAGAGAGTTAATTTAAGTAAAGCTCACATAAACAACTTCATTCTTAATCTAAAGCTGCTTGGATTAAGATCTTCTTCTTCTTCTTATATATATATATTACTGTATCTTCTTTTCCTTTCGGCCTTCCCTTCAGGGGTCACCACAGCGAATCATCTGCCTCCATCTAACCC